>CM042429.1:0-27500 GCA_023631565.1 Gymnocephalus cernua
CCCTAACCCTAACCCTAACCCCTAACCCTAACCCTAACCCTAACCCTAACCCTAACCCTAATCAAAGAATGAAAACTTCCAGCCGAGCATTGTTTGAATTATGAAAGATATAATGGAAAGTAGCCTGCACAGCGCCAAATGTTAGACAGTGTATCGACTGCACGACAGTGACAGGATCAAAGAAAACAAACGCACAGTTACTTTTTCTTCTTCATGTATGCTCATTTACCTTTGTTTCAAAATCAGCCAGTCACAGGTACTCCATACAGACATGAACTTACAAAATAACAGGGATTTCTCTATTTTCTAAGTTTGAGTGGATGGAATGACGGATATCTTGTGTTGCTTGTACGGAAGTGAACTTTGAATGTCTGTCACTTGCACTAATGTCATCTTCTCTCTGTACCCTAGTGACTCCCCTCATCCGCTCCATCTACACCTTCCTGTAAGGGAGATCACATTCTCCGAAACAGTGCTGATCCAGTTCAACTTTTCCCGAGAAGGCTGCGGTGTCATCCATTGTTTGACTTGACTGTCAGCTCTCCATCGCAGCCCTGCATGGCAGTCAAGAAAAGAACCTCCTGAACCATTCCTGCTTAACTAGCCTCCACTGGACCTTACACACGTTTTTCCATCAACATCAAACATATTGAACGATACTCTAAAATGTATATATAAATCGCCCAGACCTACGTCTGCCCAAACTTACTTTTCCTGACATATTTAACATTAACTTGTACATAACTCATCCCCATACACTGGAGTATGTCATGAGTACAGATGCCCATCAATATGCTGTTGCGGGATAGGTGAATGACACCTACATATGGCACTTGAAGAAAACCTAATGTACAGTATGTGATAACAGCACATGCAAGTAATAAATTATTAACCGTGTTATTTTGGTGGTGGTTAAGTCTAGATTGATCATGTTAGTAACGTTAACTAGCAAGTTGTTCGTTAAGGGCTCACGGCTGGTTAACATCACAGAAAAAATATTTGTTTCTGCGTAATCTCTTGAATCACGTATCCGTCTCCTCTAGCTGTTTTGGTTGATATGACGTACGTCCCCTAGCTTTGACCAGACACACAAATGGTGACAGCAAAGCACTGTGATGTCACGTGGTCCTTATAAATATATACCAGAAACTATGCACAAAGGAGTAGTCCTTTTTGATGTTATTTAATAAATCTCAGTTTTTATATCTGTCATGCTTTTGTGTTTGTCAGTACATTTTTCAGCTTGATATTCTTAGTAATGCATGGAGTAAAAATAAATGTAAATGCTTATGATTTATTATTTCAACTTAATGTCCAATTGAGTCAAGATCATAAACCATAGTGTTTTAATGTGTTAAGGGATCTGACACCTGCTGTTCCTGTGTTGAGGTAAGTCTCCTGAAGGGTGACATGTTTTTAAATCCCACTCAGTGATGTGATAAGTCAAATGAAGTATGAGACACATATGTTTAATTGAATTGCTATATATATATATATCTATATAGATAGATAGATATATATATATAGAGAGAGAGAGAGAGAGCGAGCCCTGGTGGGTGTTTTCTTTTGCATAAATATTTGAAAGTAGAGGAAGGATGTCAGAATTCATATATCTAGCCATCTTCGGGTTAACTGGAATTAAATGATGGTGCCTTATGCTGCCATTATAATTCTTATTTAGTTTTTATTGAAATATAACTAATTCTTATTTAACTGGCTGTATGCAAGACAGCTGTGAAATTGTTCCAAACTAGCATTTTTTGTAGTTTTTAAATAAGCCAAACTTATTTAGGTTTGAAAGTTGCTTGCACTATACAGAAACTATTAATCCTTTTCATCAAGAAAATTTTCAGAGTTGTCAGAATTTCTGGTAGGCTACTATTTGGTTCCTAGTAGTTGAATTAAGAGAACAGTATTTTTGAAAATGTCCTTACTCTTTATGTTAGCCCTTCTATTGGTCTTGTAGTAATAGACAGGTATTTGCAGCAATTAAATATCACAATATCTGAAACCCTTTTAACAATAGACCCAGATAAAATGTACAATAAAAGGCAAATGTGATGTTAGGTTTTTAGTGTGACAGCGCTAACTAAATTTAAGCAGGTAATAATGAAAATAGCTCCTCACCACTTTTTATTACTTTTTTGGGAGTATACTTTTGATTTATTAATTAAATAGAGTATGAGCAGCCAGTGCCTACTGATGTCTGGCAATACAAAACTATCATATTACAAAGTTGTGCATTTATTTGGCCTACTCAAACAAGCTGCAAAGGAGATCAGTGCTTGATTAATGTGGCCTGACCTTCCTCTTCACTGATTGGATGATTAGAGTTCAAATCTATTGGCTGTGAAAGCCACAGGGCGGAGTTGATTATCAAAATGCCACCAGGTGTCTAATAAGCACCTGGTGGCGTTTATTTAACGCCTGGTGACGTCACACGCGTGGTGGCTCTTAATAGACGCCAGGTGGCGCTTATTAGACGTGTAGTGGCGTTTATTAAACGCCAGGTGGCGCCACTAACGGCGTTCAAAACGCCGAGCGAACTGTGACGAATTGTGACCCTTTTGGCGTTTCATTGTATGCCATATGAACGAGCCTTTTGTTTTGTGTCTCGTGAGTGACGATGACGTATGAGCGCCGCGACGTCAGTGTAAACACCACACCGACGTGTAGTGTTGAACAAGAGACAACATGGAGCGCGGGAGAGAGCAGGATCATGCAGCGTTTAATGCTCGGAAGTACCGACATTACTTTGAGTTTGACTCGGTTAAAGGTGACAAAAACATCAGCGTCCGCTGTACACTCTGCGTGGGAAGAAAACTTTTATCTACAGCGAAAAAGTCCACCTCATATTCGAGCAAGCAGCTAGCAAGCCGGCACAGGAATGTGAAAACTCTCTGAAAAAAACCCTGAACCGCTGGGGCTACATCCAATTCCACCGGGCAAACCTCCGAGGGCCCCTCTCCTGCTAAACAGGTGAAAATAGACTTAAAAGCGAAAGGACTTAGTGCCGCTGAACTGAAGAAGCTCGTCGCTGGCTGTATTGTCGAGGACATGCTGCCAATTTCCACTGTTGACTCTGAATCGTTCCGACGCATCGTAGAAAAAATACCGACCAAACACGGTGTCAAGCTGCCAGAGAAAGCCATTTACAGGACACCCGGAGAGAGAATACGACATAATGGACGCTAATTTGTAAGCTGCAGGTTTCCACCACTGCTGACATCTGGATGGTAAATAACAAAAGTTGTATGGGTGTAACAGTTCACAGGTTGTGCATCATGTTTTTGGAAAGTAACTTAGTAAAGTAACTAATTACTGTTGAAAATAAGTAATCAGTAAAGTAACTGGATTACTTTCTTGGAGAAGTAATCAGTAACTAATTACGATTTCCAAGTAACTTGACCAACACTAATTTCTCCATACACTTTGTCTACAGATTGAAGCTGTTGTTTCCATATCAGAAGCGTCACACAGCCACGATGAAGTTAAAAGTGTGGGCCCTAATGTTCCTGCTGTGTGTGACTACTATCTGTGTGTCTTGGAGAGGATATATGTCACGCTCCCTGCCTCAGGACAAAAGCCCCTGTGCTTGTGAGCGATGTTTATCTGAAGATGATCCGTGGTTTATGAAGCGTTTCAACAAATCTGTTGAACCATTTTTGTCAGCAAACTACAATCTCTCAGAGGACGCTTTCAGATGGTGGAAGGTACGTTGTGAACTTGGAAGAAAACAGTCTCTCAACCTGCACTTCAGATCAGATGAGAACATGATGTAACCAAACTCCCTACAAATGTTTCTAGTAAAGCAATATTTTTTTTTTTTTCAAGATTATTTTTTAATTCCCAAGGCTATTTTGCAGAGGCACCATGGCCCTGCCTGGTGCTTAGCGCCACCCATCACGATTTTGATTGGTTTAAAGAAATGGCAATAAACAAGAGCATGTTTTTCTCCCATCCTTGAATGCAGTGTGGACCAGCCAGACCCTCCTTTGCAGCGCTCTGGAGGAAGGTCTGGCAAAGTGTGTGTTAAAACACACAAGAGGCCTCATTCTCCTTTACAATAATTCACCACGTGGTTACAATGGGGTTAAAGTCAGAGGTCAACTCATTAAAACATGCAATAATTGAGATCAGCATATGTGATGGCTCGTTTTGAAGTTTAGGCTATGTAATCACTGTTCCTGAGGTTGGCAAGTTTACATACATTATAGCCAACTATAAATATAAAAGGAAAGGATGTTTTGCTGCCTTTCCCTTCTTACAAGGCTACCCAACAGTTAGCTATGGACTAAGGGAAAACATAATTCACTGTGCCACTCAAATGCTAGTGCTAACAGCTACCAGCAACGTTTATGGTACATGTCCACTGGCGAGCATCATTTCCACGCTACATTGTCTATGTGAACAGCTGGCAATACATTCTGGTAGCGTCGCTGCAACTTTTGAAAAGCGGGACATCAAGTTGCCCGCTTCTCATTTGCATAAAGTTGTTATTTAGGCTACTTTATGCACATCAGGGACGTCCTTCTTGACCCACCGCTTCTTAAAAACTCACGGAAAATCTTTTAAGATGACCTTTGTTGATCTAAAATGAAGACTAATTTAGCAACTACATAGCTTATTTCTCCCCTAAAATTATTTCAGAAACACATTTTCGTGAACTGTTTTCGTGAAATAAGAGAAAGTTTCCAAACAAGACGCCATGGTGGTCTGTTTTGGCAGCCATCGTGGTTGTAGGAGGGTGTAGCCTATATTCTTTGCTTGTCAGTGCTCATTGAAGAGAATGTTTTCTTGAATGCTACTCAATGACAGCATCTGTATCCTTTTGTTTGGCTGATGGGCCACTAACGCATCACCCCTCTGTTCATGCGTTAATCTCTATAGCAGCAGGAATACACACAACCCCCCACACAGTATTCAAAGCCAGATAGCGTATCTTAACGGCTTGAAGTCACACAAACCTGGAGTACTCAGCATTGTACAGTAAAATGTGCTGAGTGTGTGAGAAATATTTTTTTATGCTGCCTCATAATAGTACAGTCATTTGCACCCTGTGTCGTTCAGTCAACTGCCAACACAACATCTCCAAGCTTTCTGTGAGCTACTAAGTATATTTTTATATTGTAAATATTATATTTGCGCAGTGCGTCTTTCAGTGCAATAGCCCCCACACAACCTGCCTGATCGTGCAAATCCACATCAATATAGAAAAAATAGAATAGAATTTAATAACATTTTTTAATAACCATTTGTTTGGTGTGCCTCACAGGGTTTATGGGGTGAGAAGACCAGCTTCAGTACCTTCAGAGAAACATTGGACAGGGTGTTTCTGATGGTCCCACCTAGTCCAGAAGTCATAGAATCCAGGCCTGACCGCTGCAGGACTTGTGCTGTGGTGGGGAACTCTGGTAATTTGAGGAGATCACATTATGGACCTCTCATTGATTTCCATGATGTCATTATAAGGTAAAGAAAATTTTAATCTATTATTGTCACAATAATTTGAGTCAGTCTTTTTTTTCTCAATTTCAGAAACTAAAAGACAAAATTCAAGCAGTCCCCGGATGTATTTCTGCAAATTAAGTAGCATGTGAATTATATCCTTTTGCACCCTTCAGAATCAACGCTGGTCAAATCAAAGGCTATGAAGCAGATGTTGGGACCAGAACAACTCATCGTATCATGTATCCAGAGAGTTCTGTGAATTTAGATAACACCACTCATTTTGTGCTGGCTCCATTTAAGACGGTTGATTTTGAGTGGCTCTTGGAGGCCCTCACTACAGGATATAAGGCAATGTGAGTCATATTTTTATGGACTATGTAATCATTTGTCCCAGCAGTGTTCATTTTGTAAACACAAACTATGACATATGTTCGTTAACAACCTTTTTTTCTAGGGTAAAACGAGACACGTGACATTCTCATCATGCAATATCATGCATGATGAGAAAAGACGAGATTGAAAAGTAGTTCTCTCTCTCTCTCACTTTCTGCGTAGCTGTCATACATAGTAGTAGGCGTGTGGTTGGGGCAGGAAAGCAGAGTATGGAAAGCCTTACAATTCAAATATACGAGATTTGTAATTGTGATGTCACTTGTTGTGTCCTCCCTTTGGGACAATGTGTCTGACTCCAATGAAAGACCTATATATCTCTGCACAATCGTTAAATTGGTATTATATTGATCCTAAGCAAGAGCCAAATAAGATGATAAGATAAAGTCAAATACATTCGTTTAATCAGTCAAGCATCGGAGTTAAAATACACAGATCTGTGGGATCACAAAGCATGCAGAGACTAAGTTTCCCTAGCAAGAGACAAGAATCCGGAGCCGGTCCACGTATCTCTAGCCTGTCAGACCTCGTGAGCCCCGATCAATTCTTCCCCTCAACTCTTATACTTTCTTTCTTGGGCCTCCTCTTCTTGTCCAGCACAGGGACGGTTATCTTCTCATAACACACGCCAGGGTGGGGGCCACTGTATTATGTCTCATCCTCATTTGTTATTAATACTCAATGTACTTTGCTCGAGGCCACTGTGACCCTAACTATGTTATATTTACCATTTAAGCTAAACCACCTGTGCGTCAAGGTGTCCTTTTTTCGGGCAGCCACTGTCTCTATGACAGCACACAACTCTGCGCAATAGGCGTACACCAAAACACACATGGGGCCCTATTTTAACGATCTGAAATGCAAGTATCAAACGTGAAATGCAAGTAGCTTTGTGGGCGGATCTCGGGCGCTGTTATTGTACCGGCGGGATAATTGAGTCTTGCATCCGACACAAATCTAAAATGGGTTGGTCTATAGTAGATAGGTGTGGTTTGGGCGTAACGTGCAATAAACCAATCAGAGCACAATTCATCTCACATTCCCTTTAAGAACAGGTGCACTTTTTCCATGGGGGATTGCTATTATGGTGGTTTTGCCTGGCACACGCCAGGAGTAGTTCACAGCCGAGGAGACGTTCTCATTAGGGCTGGAGCAGGAGCTGTCCGGGAAGCGGCAAAGTAATAAGTGCCCGTCTTGACCGGGTGGTGATGTTGCTGCAGCCTCTCGGGCGCATCTCCTCAAGTCTGGAGAGGATTGCTGC
Organism: Gymnocephalus cernua; assembly: GCA_023631565.1. NCBI lineage: Eukaryota > Metazoa > Chordata > Actinopteri > Perciformes > Percidae > Gymnocephalus > Gymnocephalus cernua. Next base: position 7,103 of record CM042429.1, read on the forward strand.
AGCCATGGAGCGTGGGCCTCAAAACGCACCTCCTGTTGTGCCCCTTCCTCCTCCCCCCACTCCATCTCCGTCCATCCGCTCCACCAGGAGCACATCGCGCATTCCCACTCCCGGACCTTCAAGTGTCCAATCCTGCCGTAGTTCAACATCACGTCTCCTTAAATCCTCTAATATTTCCTCATTTATATCATCAACACATCCATGATTCATGGAAATGTTGTGTAAAACACAACAAGCCACAAAGAATGCTGCAACCTTTTGAGGATTGTACTGTAAAGTTCCTCCTGACCTATTCAAACACCTGAAGCGCATTTTCCGTAATATTTTTCCTTGTAATTATGTATGGTTTGCAAAAATGGAAACTGCTGCATTCGTGTAGATGAGAGAAGCAAAGTGTATGCGCGTTGTGCACACGCTACATTATGGCCAAGCATGCGCCCCTAAAATAGCATCTGAATAACGCACCACTGACTTTAGACTAGCGCCACTGACTTTAGACTAGCACCACTGACTTTAGACTAGAGCCACTGACTTTAGATTAGCGCCACTGACTTTAGACTAGCGCCACTGACTTTAGACTAGCGCCACTGACTTTAGACTAGAGCCACTGACTTTAGACTAGGTTTTTCCTCGTCAGTGGCAGAATTGTTTTCTGAAACTGCACAATAGCACTAGGGAACATTTGCGCCTGAAAACGCCTCCTCTTTTCACTGAACCACCCCCGGGAGCGCAAGTTCATTCCCTAATTTACTGACGTGCGTCTGTGGAGGGAAAAGTCTGCTGTGCGTCGGGTGCAAAATAGGAATAATACATGCGTCAGTGTACAAAGTCAATTGCGCTTGGTGCAAGATAGGGCCCTTGGTCTCTTATGGACACCTTATTATATTTATCTGCAAATAGTAAGAACATTATTATACACACTTAAATGACTCATAGACAACACATTAACAACATATTGTCGATGTGTTTTTTACATGTGTTGTTGTTTAAGGTCATCAATACATTCATTTTCCAACACATTGACAACATGTTGATTTCTAAGTAGTTCTGAGCCATTTGGCCACTGGACCAGGTTGAACGTGTGATTGATTAGTTCCCATGCGTTGCAAAGCAGTAGGGTTAAACCATTTCTGTAAGCCTCCGGGGTTGCCTTCTATTATTTAACATGCTAAGGATCCTATTATCTATTTGCCCTTTTCTTCCTTTTTGTGTAGATTTTTTTTTGGGTGAACATATAGGTTATTGCACATTCTAGCTTTAGCACCATTCATCACAGTTGTATATCATAAAAACATAAAGAATTGTGGGGGAAAAAGTTAAAACAGCAGCATTCGTTTAATGCTGTAAAGGATATCAGTCTTTGGAAAACAAACATTTATTTTTTGAGCATTTTCGTTTAGTTTAGGGCTAAGACCAGTAGGGGCCGTAGTAGACTTTATTCTTAATCATAATGAAATGCTAAAATAATTACTAGCAGAAATGTCCATATTTCCAGGACCTTTGGTGGGAAACCCTGCCAACATAAGTACAATTAAATCCTAAAGTCTAACATATAATTCCATAATGACATAAAACATTCAACATAGCATTTGAAAGCATTTTCTTTAGGTAATTTCTTCGCTACTTGCTTTACTGTTATATATTGCATTGATATTGTCATACTCTATTGCACTGCATTTGACAGTTAGTATAATATAAGAACACTGGCATTACATTTTCTAAATTATTGTAACTTTTTTTGACCACATCCTAACATACTGAATGCTAATTTTCCATCAACAACAAGATTTAAACAATATATCAGGATGTATCTTAAACATATATAGTCACAAGAAAGAATACAAATTCAACTCTTTGAAAACAACCTTGAGAGCAGAGTAAATACCGCTGAAGCTGCTCAATTAATGCTTAAATAGCTATTATATTAACAGAACATGTTAGATGTTTAAATATGCATCTTGACTTTACATCAAAGCACCCACAGAGATATACATGTTTTAATTGTTGTTGTGTTAGTTTCATAATCATTTATAATCAATAGTAAAAGTCTTCAACAAATACCTGATCACTCAATCATTGGCCCATGAACTAATATTTTATCTTTATTTTAACATAATATACATATCTCGTCAGGTTTCAAATAAACATTCATGGTACTCTGCTTTAGTGCGTAACTTTGCCGAATAAGTTGCTACAAAGCTCAAATCAAGACTATCAGTTCCACACAACTCTCTCTGGATTTCTCAGTATGTCTATGTTCAGAAGATTGTGGCGTCTGGTGACCTTTTCATGCAGAAGCTCAAGTGAAGATAATGACCTCTTCTGAAGAGTCTGTCATGTTTTTTTTTCCAATCCTCCGTGTTCTCCTTGGCTACTACAAACTGCATAGAAGAGGGGTTGGGGCGCGTGCGTAGTCACGTAAGGCTTATATCATGTGGACGCGCCAACCATGTTGTTATTACTTAGAATTCCTCATGGGGGTGGCAAAAACTACGCACTATAGTTCCATTATAAATCTTTACTAAATAGTTTCACTTCAACATGAGCACCAAAGAAAAGATGTTAGTAATGTCATTAAAATACATTCATTAACATATATATATATATATATATATATATATATATATATATATATATATATATATGTACAACCCCAAATCAGAAAAAGTTGGGACAGTATGGAAAACACAAATAAAAAAAGAAAGTAGTGATTTCTAAATGTACTTTGACTTGTATTTCATTGCAGACAATACAACAGCACATAATTTAATGTGTTCCTCATGATTTTTATTGTTTTTGTTTCAAAAAAACTAAATTCCTATTTCAAAAAAAGTTGGAACAGTAAAGCATTTACCACTTTGTAATGTTGCCATTTCTTTTCACAATACTTAAAAGACGTTTAGGGACTGAAAAGATTCCCTTGAATCTTTCCCTTGAAAAGATGTCTTCTTGAAGGCAGCATATTGTGCTCCAAAATCTATACGTACTTTTCAGCATTAATGGTGCCATCACAGAAGTGCAAGTTACCTTTGCCAAGGGCACTGACACAACCCCATACCATGACAGACCCTGGCTTTTGGACTTGTTGCTGGTAACAGTCTGGATGATCCTTTTCTTCTTTGGTCCGGAGCACACGGCATCCATTTCTCCCAAAAAATACCTGAAATACTGATTCATCTGACCACAGTACACGTTTCCACTGTGTGATGGTCCATCCCAGATGCCTCTGAGCCCAGAGAAGTCGATGGCGCTTCTGGACACTGTTAACATGGGGCTTCCTTTTGGCACAGTACAGTTTTAACTGACATTTGTGGCTGTAACTACATATTGTGGTACTTGACAAAGGTTTGCCAAAGTAGTCCTGAGCCCATGTGGTGATATCGCTTATAGATGAATCACGATTCTTGATGCAGTGCCGCCTGAGGTATCGGAGATCACGGTTGTTCAGCTTAGGCTTGCGCCCTTTTCCTTTATGCACTGAAATTCCTCCTCATTCCTTGAATCTTTTAATTATGTGATGCACTGTTGAAGGTGAAATAAGCAAATGTCTTCCTATCTTTCTTTGAGGAACATTGTTTTTAAACATTTCAATAATTTTCTCACGTATTTGATGGCAAACTGGCGATCCTCGACCCATCTTTGCTCCTAAAGGACTAGACCTTTCTTGGATGCTGCTTTTGTACCAAATCATAATTACAATCACCTGTTGACATCACCTGTTTCAAATCACATCATTTAACCAATTTACCTGATTACTAGCCCTAAATAGCTCCTGTCCCAACCTTTTTTGGAATGTGTTGCAGGTCTGAATGACAGGAAAGGATGTATATTTACAAATGAAATTAAGTTGACCAGACAAAACATGAAATATTTTGTGTTCACATTGTCTTCAATGAAATACAAGTCAAAGTACATTTAGAAATCACTACTTTCTTTTTTTATTTGTGTTTTCCATACTGTCCCAACTTTTTCTGATTTGGGGTTGTACATCAACGTACTGTATAACTAACTGAATGCAAAGTAAAGGCATAGTGAAGGTTAACATGGAAACAACTACATTAAATGGTAAAACAAAACAAAAATTAAAAAGTCCAATCTTTTCCACTGTCGTGTCAGGTGTAGCTTTGTAGATGATGTGTGAATGAATAAGTCGCAGACGCTGCTTAAATATTAATAAGATTTATTATATAGCATCTTAATACAAGCTCTGCAGAGCTCGGAGACCCCCATCTTGCCAAATCGTGGTCTAACCGTTCTTTTCTCCAAAGGGCGTATGGTTACATGAGGATGAATATGCATTAATGGTAAAAACATTACATAAAGTATACATTGACAAGGTATCCAATCAGGGGTGAACACATCTTCTTCCTACACCTCCTCCTAAGAGGCCCCGACACTAAACATCTTTCTTAGGCTTTGGAGTAGAAAACTGACTCTCCAGTAAAACATTTCTGCATGTAGTCAACTACCATGTTACAAAAGTACAAATAAGTTTTCCTCTACTGGCTGTTCTGAATCATGCCATTGAACCTGTTGCTCATAGCAGTAATCTAGTTTTCACTTGAGGACTAACCCTAACCCTAACCCACTGCACCAAAAAAACAGCTAAAGCAGCTGACTTGCACCAACCCAGTCTCACGTCAGTTCGTGATAGAATCCTGAAAATGAATCTATTAGATCGTGATACCATCACGTAATTGTGAAGATGTACGTGATGGGGTCACGTTTTTTAAACTAATGTATTTTAATGGGAAGCATCTTTCGTGATTGCAGCACGTTTCTTTCTGCCAATCAGCTGCAGCAGAGAAGCTGGATACAGCTGCGTTCTTATTGGTATTTTTAGCCCAATAATCACTGTTTTTATCAACATTTATTCACCAGATCGTATCATGGTTTTTATGTATTTCTCTTACTGTTATTACTTCGGTCTATTTCGGCCAGGGAAGCTGGATGGCTTTATGTTTATTGATATTTTTTAACTATAACGCTACATCTATCAACATTTATTTAGATGTTATCATGGTATTCATTTCTTTATTTTAATCATATTATTTTGGTCTTATTACCAGTGAAATATTACAGTAAATGAGACAGAAGAGTACGTTACGATATGAGCCGAGCTGGAGCGCATTCAAAGCAGGTATCCCACAATGCAACGCGGCCATTCATTCAGAGAATCGGACAGCGATCAGCGGGTCTTTAACGCCAGTATCGCTTCAATGTTCATATATATAATCTGTGGTTTTGTCACCAGCAACAACACGTTGCTCAGTTTTCTTCCAGTAAGTTATGCACCGTAATAACATTTTAAAAAAAAACAGATGAAACTCTGGAAGTGACATAGTAATTACTGCTCCAAGTCTGTGAAAGATTGCTTCACGTTGTACGTGAGAATTTATACAATAAAAATACTAATAATAAATAATGTTTTATGCTAAGCACGTTGATTTGCCTTGTATATACTATATAACCAACCTAGAGATGAGACTTTGCATTTGTTTTGACTTGTTGATAAACTATTTAGGCCTACAAAGAGAAGCTTTTTTTATTTCATTTTCCAGTAGTTGATGAATGTTATGAATGTTAATAGCAAAGACTGAAGGGAAAAAACATGAGCATATTTATGTGTGGGACTTTGTAAGCATTGCACTGCATTAGTTGTTTTAAATAAATTACTTTTTTTGAAATTTAAATTTATGGCAGGCCTAACATATTAATTATTATATTCATAAGATTATCCTCATATCAATCACCATGGTTACAGCTTGTAACCATAACCTATGCCTTTACTGACAGATTTTTTTAAAAATTAAGAAGGGACTAGTTTTAGGAAGCATTTTCAGGAAATTAAAAGGATAAGCAGATTGTTGCCGATGTTTTTGTTCACAGAGTAAGATGTATATAGCTGTGTTTGGGTATCTGTGCATATACAACATGTGTTTTGGCATTTTTGGCACACTTATACCTCAGCCTACTGCACACAGACACACGTACGTTTTGCATATTCTGCTGAAATAGAGACCTATGTTTCCATGCCAACAATCTCATTCAACCATTTGACAAGCTGAGGAGTTGGTGGTGACATGGGTCAGAGGGTATCAGAGGTCATAAATGATGAACCAATCAATGGGCTCTGCTCCTATAGACACCTTGGTGTTCATATGGACAATACCTGGCTGGAAGGCCTGTGTTCAAAGTGTGTGTTATCATTTAGAGCAGACATTCACAGTGAATCAGAGGGTTTAGGTTGTAGAAGGCTGCATTACAGAGCATATTCATATATATCCACATGGCAATATCTAAAAACATCTAATTTAAAGCTTGCTTGTCAGGTGACTGTCATGAAGGTTGTGGAGAGGAATAGAAACCAGTCTCTCCAGGCAAGCACAGAGAATATGACCTGATCTATCTTTATTCTCCATGCAAAGTATGAGTTATTATACTCTAGCAGAAGATATGGTTACCCCAATGTAAACTTAACATTTCTAAACTATAGGCCTATTCGGACCTACCTCAATTACAACTTTAAATAATGTTGCTTGAGGCTGCAGGGGTTTTGCAATACCTTCATGATATGATGCATAGGGTTGTGTGGAGGTTGCTCTTGTTACTGTTTGTGGAAGATGAGCAATAGATTGTGGCTGTGTGATGTCCTTCAGTCTGTCTACATATCACTTTTTTATTGTAAGTATATGTCAGCTGTATGATAAAACAATATGTCAAGTGTTATGTGTGAAGAATTTGAACTCAAGGCAGATATCACTCCGGGGACAATAAAGTATCGCTTGCAAATTGGTCTCCATGATATGTGAAAATTAAAACATTTTCGTAGGTGTATATCAAACATATCGTTGGAAAGGTCTCAACCTCCACAGTAACATGTCAGTCTGAAAAGGATACATAACTCCTGTTTTGAAATATTGACCTCTGAACCTTGAACCCAGTCCATGTTTGAAGGCTTGTCATTTAGCAACAGAAGGTGCTACACACATAGGACCAACTGTTATAGAAAGCTCTGGACCTCAGCTGTCATGTACATATGGTCACCAATGTTTAACCACTGTAAGCACTGTCAAATATGGTAATAAGCTATTTTCACCTATTTAACGATTTGATTTTTAAAATCTGATGACACCAGTGTGTTCCCCATTTCAAAAAACCCCAGGGGGCATCCACAATTCTACACTGCCAACTTCTAATTATGAGAAATATACCAATGTATTTAAAAATTACAACTCCCATTATAGATGCGGCCCAGAACCTGTTACAAGCGTGCGTATCTGTAGTTCTTCCGGGGTGGGCAGCTGCCTATGTTCGATTCCTGTGGTTTCTGCTGTCTGCCGTGAATGGGATTCATTCCATTTCAGATTGCCGCCGCCCACCGGCCGACTGAGCAGACAATACATGAGACAAATACATGAAACTGTATTTTATTATTGTTATTATCTTCATTGTTTAAATAATCAAATACAATGTTAGACAAAAACATCAATATTACGAATATTATGTATTTGTATTTTTCCTATCTGCGGAGCGGTATGTACTACGTCACTTCCGAGTCTTCAGCTGTTTTTTAAAAATGTTATTACGATGCATAACTTACTGGAAGAAAACTGAGCAACGTGTTGTTGCTGGTGACAAAACCACAGATTATATATATATATGAACATTGAAGCGATACTGGCGTTAAAGACCCGCTGATCGCTGTCCGATTCTCTGAATGAATGGCCGCGTTGCATTGTGGGATACCTGCTTTGAATGCGCTCCAGCTCGGCTCATATCGTAACGTACACTTCTTTCTTATTTACTGTAATATTTCACCGGTAATAAGACCAAAATTAAAGCTGCAAGCAGCAATGGACGGGCCCTCACGCCTCTGCGCGTGTCGGGGTTACTGGCGGACGCCGCTCCTTGCGACTGTACATTTACGCGGCACCCAGACACCGCAAATCATCAGCAATGAAAAGGGAACTCCCTGCAGAGTTCAACGATACCTCACACAAGACTCTACATCGTACAGTTCATTAGTTGTGAAAGGGGGCGTGGCCAAAACATAGGGGTCGGGCCAAACCTTTACCAATGAAAAAAGAGGTCTCTGCTGACTTCAATGACACCTCACACGAGACCCTACGTTAAACAGTTTAAATATGATGAAAGGGGGCGTGGATAAATCATAGGGGGCGGGTCAAACCATCACCACTTAAAAAGGAACTCTCTGCTGAGTTCAATGATACATCACACAAGGGTCTACATTAAACAGTTCAAATGTTATGAAAGGGGGCGTGGCCTGAGTAAGTGGGCGTCGTTAAAGTATATGGAGTGGCTCAGTATCACATGTAGACCACATATAAGTTTCATTAAATCGTATGATGTTTGTCATATAAGGCAGATTTCGTTTTGCCAGCGGGGGGCACTGTGACCAAATGTAAATGTTGGCCTGTAGGGGTCTTCAGGTCTGGACCCTTGTCAAACCTGACAAGTTTCGGGCGGATATGACAACGTACACTAAAGTTACAACAACTGTTTCGTTCATCGAAGAAAGGTCAAAATGGCCGCCACGCCCACACCATTCGACTAAAAGTTTTTCTTTTAACATCTTTTCATCTTTAAGGTGTTGAGATGCTTCAGACCAAATATGAAGTCCATGAGATAAAATCTGTAGGAGGAGTTCGTTAAAGTATAGCACCTTGACTTTTAGACCTACTTCCTGTTGCCACTAGGGGGCGCTATGACTCTGAGTAAATATCGGCCGTTATATGTCCTCAGGGTTGGACTCTTATGAATCGTGAAAAGTTTCGAGCCAATTGGATAATGGACACTTGAGTTACACCCACTTCCTGTTTCGATGGCGAAACTCACAAAATGGCCGCCCCGCCACGGCCATGCCCTATGATCAAAAGTTTTTCTTTTTACAACTTTTCATCTTTAACGTCTTAAGATGGCACAGACCAAATTTGAAGTTGATCGGATGAAATCTCTAGGAGGAGTTCGTTAAAGTACGACATGTGGAAATGGACAAAATCGCACTAATTTCGAACTTTCAATTCAAAATGGCGGACTTCCTGTTGGGTTTAGGGTATGGCTCAAATGACGCTTTCTGTATGTCTTGACATGATACATAGGTGTACCAAGTTTCGTGACTCTACATTAAACGTACTGCAGGGGCTCAATTTTTTTAACTTTGTAGGGGGCGCTAGCGAGCCATTTTTGTGCGCCTATTCCCGAAACCCTTAAAATACTTGACGCGACCGCCAAATTTGGTGAGTTTTTGAATATGATAAGCCCCTCAAAAAGGCAATTCATTGCGCGGAAGAGGAATAATAATAATAATTCCATCAATTCCAATAGGGCCTTCGCCGCTGTCGGCGCTCGGGCCCTAATTAAAGCTGCAAGCAGCGATGGACGGGCCCTCGCTTCTCTGCGCGCGTCGGGGTTACCGGCGGACGCCGCTCCTTGCGACCGTGCCTCTGCGCGGCAATCAGACGTTGAAAATCGTCTCCAATGAAAAGGGAACTCCCTGACGAGTTCAACGATACCTCACACAAGACTCAATGTCGTACAGTTCATTATTTGTGAAAGGGGGCGTGGCCAAAGCATAGGGGGCGGGTCAAACCATCCCCAATGAAGAAGGAACTCTCTGCTGAGTTCAATGATACCTTACACAAGAGTGTACCTTAAATGGGTCACCAGTTATGAAAGGGGCGTGGGTTAAGCATAGGGGGCGGGCCAAACCATCACCAATGAAGAAGGAACTCTCTGCTGAGTTCAATGATACCTCACTCAAGGGTGTACCTTAAACACTTCAAATGATATGAAAGGGGGCGTGGCCTGAGTACGTGGGCGTGGTTAACGTATATGGGGCGGCTCAGTATCACATATAGACCACACATTATAAGTTTCATGTAAATCGGATGATGTTTGTCATATAAGGCAGATTTCGTGTTGCCAGCGGGGGGCGCTATGACGAAATGTCAATTTTCGCCTGTAGGTGTCCTCAGGTCTGGACCCTTGTTAAACGTGAGAAGTTTCGGACAAATACGACAACGTACACTAAAGTTACAACAACTTCTTCGTTCATCAAAAAAAGGTGAAAATGGCCGCCACGTCACGCCCACGCCGTCTGACGAAAAGTTTTTCTTTTAACAACTTTTCATCGGAAAGGTGTTGTGATGGTACAGACCAATTTTGAAGTCCATCGGATGAAATCTCTAGGAGGAGTTCGTTAAAGTATAGCACCTTGACTTTTAGGCCTACTTCCTGCTGCCACTAGGGGGCGCTATGACTTTGAGTAAATATCGGACCGTATATGTCCTCAGGGTTGGACTATTAGGAATCGTGAAAAGTTTCGAGCCAATTGGACAATGGACACTTGAGTTACACCAACAAGGTATGGCTCCAATGACGTTTTATGTACGTCTTTACAGGCTACATATGTGTACCAAGTTTCGTGAGCGTACGTTAAACGCACTGCAGGGGCTAAATTTTTTTGACTTTGTAGGGGGCGCTAGCAAGCCATTTTTGTGCGCCTATTCCCGAAACCCTTAAAATACGTAATTTTTCACCAGACTTGACGCGACCGCCAAATTTGGTGAGTTTTTGAATATGTTAAGCCCCCCAAAAAGGTAATTCATTGCGCGGAGGAATAATAATAATAATTCCTTCAGTTCCAATAGGGCCTTCGCCGCTGTCGGCGCTCGGGCCCTAATAATTCCTTCAGTTTCAATAGGGCCTTCGCCGCTGTCGGCGCTCGGGCCCTAATGATATGATTAAAATAAAGAAACGATTACCATGATAACATCTAAATAAATGTTGATAGATGTAGCATTATAGTTAAAAAATATCAATAAACAGAAAGCCATCCAGCTTCCCTGGCCGAAATAGACCGAAGTAATAACAGTAAAAGAAATACATAAAAAATCATTATACAATCTGGTGAATAAATGTTGATAAAAACAGTGATTATTGGGCTAAAAATACCTATAAAAACGCAGCTGTATCCAGCTTCTCTGCTGCAACTGATTGGCAGAAAGAAATGTGCTGCAATCACAAAAGATGCTTCCGATTAAAATACATTAGTTTAAAAACCGTGACCCCATCACAGAAATCTTCACAATTACGTGATGGTATCACATCCTAACAGATTAATTTTCGTGATTCTATCACGAACTGACGTGAGACTGGGTTGCTTGCACGACTTGTTCTTCAGTCAAGCCTGTTTTGTCATTGTGTGGCTTAATGTCATGAAATATTGGCTAGTATTACAACACTGGGAACCAGTATCCAAATATCCAGATACTAATGATGTTAAATGCAGTACTTTAAGTTAATACAACTTAATCGGAATATGCATAATGTGTTATGTTATTAATGGCCTGATGCACAGATATATGTAGGAACTTAATCGAAAAAGGACATCAAATTTTGTAATTCCTAACAAAGGCTTTTACATTAAGAGCAATCACTGCTTTAATTTTCTTCATTAAATGCCTAATAAATTATTTTACTGACAAAACATTCATTTGATGTTGAGTGCAGTGTTATAATGTAACGAAGTACAAATACTTCACTACTGTACTTGAGTAGAATTTTCACGTATCTGTACTTCGTTATTCATATACTTAACCACTAGTTGCTCCAGAGGTGTATAGCACATATAGCAATTGTACGTCGCTTTGGATAAAATCCAATCCAATCCAACTTTATTTATATAGCACATTTTAACAAACACAAGGTTTCCAAAGTGCTTCACAAAAAGAACCATCAACCTGCCCGTACACAAACAAACATACATACAATGGGGGTAGACAGGGCTGGAAGATGCAAGTAAGAAAAATACAGCATAACATGAGGAAAGGGGAGGAGAAAAAAAAACAACTCCCAGACTATGCTCCTGTGAAGAGTACAGTGTGGGAACAGGAAAAAACACCTCGGCAACAAGCACATAATCACTAGACATAACATAACACGAGTCGACAACATGACTTGCAACAGGGGAGGGGAATGGGGGGTGGAGGTAACCCAGCACAGGCAAGCAGCCATCCGGTCCTGCAGCCGACAAATGGCGCTGGTCACAGACCCGCTTGTCAGACTGGCGGGTAAAAAGCAGCGAAGGCGTGGGTATTGGGGGGAGGGGGGCCTGGAGAGCACAGCAGAATAGGTCCTATTCTGCTTGGGACCTTGAATAGGTCCCAAGCAGAGTCAACAATCAGCAGGTGTCTGAGGGAAGTTGGGGGAGGAACACAAGAGCGTCTCTCTGCAGTGCTCTTCAGGGGGAGTTGTTGTTCCAGCAGCGGCCTTGGCCAAGGCCAGTGCTGGATAAGGGGGCCGAAAGTTGATAAGATTGGAGTTATTTTGTCTCGGCGCGAGTAGCTGCATTCCTTTACACAAATACTCTGTTAGTCCATTCTGGTCAATCTTTCTTTACAAAACTGTGATCTTATCCAAGATAATATCCAAATTGCAGTTCATCTCCATGTTGTTATCCATAATGCGGTTAATAGTCCCAGCTTGAATGCTGACCGCTCTGCCCACCGCTTCAATCATTCCAGGCAGCTTTTTGGGGCTTTGAACAGCTGTCATAGTCTTGTCAATTTGTCAATAAACCAGGGCAATGCCTAATCCAGTCAGCAAAAGGCCTGTTATCATGGTTCCGAATAGGTAGATATCATCAACGTCCTCCACGGAAAGAGCCGCCAGACACACGACCCGCCACCCCTCCCACGCATCCATCGTGTAGCCAGCTGCAAACGTTCCGGCAGGGCGAGCAGGTTCCCCCGAACCCAAGCTTCTCCTCGAGAAGATGGTGTCAATTGCGTTGAGACCAGTTGATAAAATCCATGATTTTTGAGTTTTGAGAGCAGTGCGGAGAGAGTCTCTCAAAGAGTTAGACAAAGACTACACAAGACAAGAGGAGCAAAGCAGGGGAGGTGTGGAAGTAGAGAGGGAGAGAAAATGTGACCGCCTTCGTTGAGAGCCAAATGTAAATATGAATTGCTGAAAATGAAAAGCTAAATGACATGTAATGTAATTACACGTCATGTAAAATCACCAGGTGCAGGCTCTTCCTCCATGGTAACAGACTATGACCACCCCGATGACAGTGGTGATGAAGATCACGTTATGCACCTTTGGCCATAAAGTACATAATCAAAGTTTTTTTTGCTTGTACTTTTACTTCTAATACTTATAAGTACATTTAATATCAGAAAATTGCTATGGATACCTAAGTACTGTAAATATCAGATACTTTAAGACTTTTACTCAAGTAATATTCTACCAAAGTCATTTTCTGGTAAGTTACATGTACTTTTACTCAAGTATTGCTCTTGAGTACTTTATACAAGACTGGTTGAGTGTGATGTCATGCTGTTTTTGACAGGCCAGAATGGATAGTAACAAGAAAGATCACAGCCAACAAAGATTTAGTGAGTATTATTTTGAATACATTCAACATTAAATTGTATTGGCTGCAAAAGTCATAGCTCATAAAAAAACAAGTTTAAAGCCTAATTATGATTCATAACAGGTGATGATCCTTAATCCAGCTTTCATGATGTATGTTCATCACACGTGGCTGGAAAAGAAGGGTTATTACCCCTCCACTGGTTTTCTGGCTTTGGTTCTTGCCCTGCATATGTGTGACGAGGTAAATTTATTTTTAAATTAGAGATTTTCTTGTGAATGTCACCAGTGTTGTTTGAACACACTTGTGATTGACAAGCGGATGCAAATAATTGATGACTGATGGAAAATCAAGTAATGTCATGATTTAGCGAGATTTTAGGCAGGCTGGTACTATGTCCTTGGTTTCTGACATTGTTGAATTTTGTTTTCCTAGGTTAGTGTGTTTGGTTATGGAGCAGACAGTGATGGAAACTGGAGTCATTACTGGGAAGAACTCATGGACAAAAAGTTAAAAACTGGAGGACATCCTGGAAATACCGAGTATGGAATGATCCAGGAGCTAGATGAGCAACAGAAACTCAAGTTTTATACAGGGTTCTGATTAGGGCTGCAACTACTGATTATTTTCATAATAATAATAATAATAATAATAATAATAATAATAATAATAATAATCTGTTGATTATTAATCGATTAGTTGTTTGGTCTATAAAATGTCAGAAAATGGTGAAAAATGTGGATCAGTGTTTCCCAAACGCCCAACATGACGTCCTCAAATGTCTTGTTTTGTCCACAACTCAAATATATTCAGTTTACTGTCCCAAATGAGGAAAAGAAACTAGAATATATTCACATTTAACAAGCTGGAATCAAATAATTTTTACTTTTGTTTTAAAAAATTACTCAAACCGACTAATCGATTATCAAAATAGTTGGTGATTAATTTAAAAGTTGCCAACTAATCAATTAGTCATTGCAGCTCTAGTTCTGGTGTTTCTCTCAGCATTTAAATGAACGTTTGTAGTAGGTAACAGTAGAAGAACATAAAGGGCTTCCTCAGCTGCAGTTTGTCCACTGTTCAGACAGATACCGATCTTTGTGTTTTTGCATGTGTTGAACTGTTTAAGGTACACACTTGTGTGAGGTATCATTGAACTCAGCAAAGTTCCTTTTTAATTGGTGATGGTTTGACCCGCCCCCTATGATTTAGCCACACCCCCTTTCATAACTGGTGACCTGTTTAAGGTAGAGTCTTGTGTGAGGTATCATTGAACTCAGCAAAGTTCCTTCTTCATTGGTGATGGTTTGACCCACGCCCTATGCTTAAGCCACGCCCCCTTTATTAACTGTGACCCGTGTAAGGTAGTCTTATGTGAGGTATCAATGAACTCAGCAGAGACCTCCCTTTTCATTGGTAAAGGTTTGCCCTGACCCTTATGTTTTGGCCACGCCCCCTCTCACAACTAATGAACTGTACGACGTAGAGTCTTGTGTGAGGTATCGTTGAACTTTGCAGGGAGTTCCCTTTTCATTGCTGACGAGTTGCGGTGTCTGAGTGCCGTGGAAATGCACGGTCGCAAGGAGCGGCGTCCGCCGCTAACCCTGACACGCGCAGAGGTGCGAGGGCCCGTCCATCGCTGCTTGCAGCTTTAATTTTATTTTATATTTGTATTGCTTTTATCTTTCTATTGGGTACCTCATCTTTTTATTGTGCTTCTATTACATTATTTATTCTGTTTTATATTTTTCTGCAGCACTTTGGAAACCTTGTTTGTTGAAATCATGCTATATAAATAAAGTGAATTGGATTGAACCTAATTTAATGTATTTCCTGATGTGATAACTGAACAAAATCATGTTTTTTATGTGCAATTTCCTGTATTATTGTACTATTCTGTATGTATTACTTGTTGCCAAATGCAGTTTGATGTTAAGCACTTGAATTAACCTGCTGTGAAGTTAGCTACACCAATGAAATTCCTTTAAACTAACCTGAAAAGTTTCCATTAAAAACTATGAATGTGTCCCAAATATTTAGCTCCAGAATTTAAATGATATGAGTCCATCACATTGCATCGCAGGACATTCTCACAGACTATTTATTAATGTTTATTTACTTTTTTATTTTTATTGTTAATTATCTATGGTGGACATAAATATTTAAATATGTTGTTTTTGTAGTGTGAGTATAAACAAATGTAGCAAATTGTGAAGAATATGTTAAGATAGGATATGATATACATATGATGAAGCCATTTATGTGATCATCATTAATGAGTAGTGGAAAAGGGTTAGGATTAACTAATTAAATAAGGTAGATAAAAATAGTTAATTGGCATATTCATAGTGTTAACAAGGATGTTTCTGTAACGTTCCCTTATTTGTTGATCCCACAGCTGTTTAGTGATCACTGGATTAAAATGGCAATAATTAATTTAGTGGTTGGAAACGCACGCAGATGTGCTTTTTCTTTTGCCAAGGATTGTGCTTAAAATATGCAAATGAGATAAATTGCACTGGATGTCATACACCTGTTGTGTGACTTATATTATAGCTATTACAGTTAGCTGGGTCCTGAGGTTGACGTCAACACTTCCCTCCACTCCCCCATCTCTCCTTACTCTAGCAGGTGCATGACATCCATTATCGTTAACTGTTGCTCCAGTGTTGATGGCGCTGCTGGCAGTATCTGAGATTCCAACTTTTTCTTTTCCTTTAAAACATGTCTGAATATCCATCTTGTGAATGTGAACTGAATTGACCAACTGGCTTGCTAGAGACTAATTCATATTTCCATGATGACTATCCAAATGTATGCATTAAGAGCCCATAGAAAATGTGTAATGGATACACAATTTGCTGAAAATAAAAACGTCACGTTAATAATGACTGTGATGTTTTATTTAGCAATATCCAATCCAATATTTCCTATATTTCTAAGCAGATTTTTTTCTATGCTGTATGGCGGATCTCGGGCGCTGTTGCTATTATACTGGTGGGCAGGCACGTGCTGGGGGGGGGGGGGGGGGGAGGGTGCTTGAGCACCTGCCCCTTTGCCCCTTGATGCCCAAAGTGCCCTATTGTCATGGAATTGTTTTTTGTAATTAAAGGCCCTTATGTGAAGGCCTGCCCAAATCTAACGAATGAAAAACTATTTATTCGTAAATAAAATGAACCACATGATGACCTTTCACCTGACGACCTCATCCAGACCGGGACCAGAGGTGTAGTGGTAAAAAAAGAGGTGGGTAAACTATAAATTCTGGTGGACCACGACGTGGTCACCTTTTAAGGTGGGCCACTGCCTACCGGTGTATGTGTATCCTGATGACATCGCTATAGGCTATCATTTGATGGTACTACCAAGGGTATCACTGGTTGTTTCCTCATCATAGGTCACACAATCACTATTCAATTCATACATTAATCTAAGCTCTTGTTAAAGAGACTCAAGAAGGAATAATAGGGTTGAAATCTATAAAGTTTACTAAATGACAAAACAGAGAGAACAAAAATATTTAAGAGATAGAGAGGGAGGCTTATATCCAGGGCTTCCAATGCAATGCACTTGTACATAATGATTAGGGATTTGGGATTATTTTCATAGTCAATTATTCTGTTGAATATTTTCTCGATTAATCGATTAGTTGTTTGGTCTACAATATGTCAGAAAAATGTGGATCAGTGTTTCCCAAAAGCCCAGGATGACATCCTCAAATGTCTCATTTTGTTTCTGCTCCTGTAGAAGCTAGAGGTCTGTATGAAATCAACCTTGTTACTAGAAAAACATGTTTTTAGCCGCAATCTTATGGAGAAAAACTACACTACCCACAGTCCTAAGCTTAACAGCGACGCCTCTGATTGGTTCAACTCGCCGTTTCCATAGAAACGTTTACCGTACCCGCAAAACCGCGAACGGCGATAACATTAACTAGCTAGGTGACTAGCAAAGAGAGCTTGTTGTCACAAACTTCCAGTGGTTTAAATGTCAGAGAATGCATAATTACATCCAGTTATTTATCTGATGAATTTTACTTGTAACATGGGCTAATGGGAAAAGGTAGAGGTGACTTGTTGAGTCAGTGGCATGAATCTACTGTGAACCAAATTACCCTAAAAAACATGAAGTTTAGTACTGTTTTTCGAGCTCACTCACTTTGGGCTTGTAGCCGAGGCCGTTTGCTGGCATCAGGAGGAGGGCTGCTGTCTTGACGCCGCTTAAAAAATTGCCGGACATCTATTTTTACAAGTTATTACATGAGACATGTAGGCTAGTTTGGGCTAGTGACCATGGATGTATTAAGAGAACTGATGAATCTTGATGCAGTCTGCTGCTTCCTGCTGGCTACGCAAGAGATGATCGATGGTGTTTTAAGCCCCCAATGTTGACTTCACGGCAGCGCTGCGACCATTGACTTAATTCAAGGCACCTAACTAGTGCCTAATCCTAGCGCCTTCCAGGCATCGCTGCCAGGAAGGCGACGTTGTGGGCTTTAACAAACAAACACCGCAAGAGATTGGTCAACACTGACAGTAAGCAGCGCAATATGAAAGACTTCGTCTTAGGTTTAACAATCTATGAAACTAATAATGAAAAAAATGAAACTAAAACGACATAAGCTTTTAAATAAAATGGCTTAGGAACTATAGGCTATTTAGAGGTGGATAAACACAATTTAGAGGTGGATAAACGCACTTTGGAGGTGGGTAAACGCTATTTCCGAATTTTGGGAGGTGCGTAAACGGCGTTTACGTGCGTTTAGCCTCCACTACATCCCTGACCGGGACGATTTGCCGGACGCGCGTTTTTCAATATCACGCCCTACTACCAGAAGGAGAGGATCTTCAATACCGCAGCTGCTGGTAAGTGCTGTTCTCAGCGAAGTGGTGTGTTTGTAACGTTTACTGATAATTATTATTATTATTTTACAAGAATGACGTGAAGAGAGCATGGAGCTGTTGTTTATATTGCTGTGTGTGTGTGTGTGGCTGTGTCTCAAACCGCCTACTTCGGTCAGTACACTGCTAATGTACACTGACCACTTACTGCCGTAGTGCCCACTGTCGATGGTTAGTATTGTCCCAAACGGAACACTTATGATAAAGCACTTACCGGAAATGACGAGCGGTCGGCTCGGCTCGCCGCCTCTCAAAATCTGATGAAAATCTTCTAAACTGACCTTAGTTGATCTGAAATGAAGACAGATTCAGCAACTGCATGGCCTATTTCTCGCTTAAAATGTCTTCAGAAACACGTTTCGGTGAACTATTTTCGTAAAATTCGAGATCGTATTCCAAACGAGCCGCCATCTGGCCGCCATTAAGCTCGGATGTAAAATCTGCGAGAGCTAATATGCACGTGACGCGTTCGTCCAATCAGCTGCCGGTCGACGTCCCTGGTCCCTCCCCTTTCCGCTTTGTAGTCAAGATGGCGCAGGTTTAGTGTGCGTAGTGTCCATCGTTCTACACTGAACTTTTTGACTTTTTTTAGGGGGTCATCCGGGTACTTTCAGTGCACTGACTTTTTCGTTATCTACACTATATACTTAAAACTAAGTGTGTGAAGTGTGCAAGTAGGCGGTTTGAGACACAGCCTGTGTTTAGCCTAGAAGTAACGTTTAGTTTGCTGTTTTTTGAGGGAGAAAAGTTTCATGGGTGTAGAGGGGTCTTGTCTTTTTATGTTACTTGACTAAAAACTATACTTTTAACTATTATTATTATTCCAGTATTTATTTGAAAAACGTAAAAAATATTGATCACAACACTGGTAAAGGCTTATACTGTTTTTCTCATTCTCATCCTTCGAATTAGCCTATAGTTAGCCTATCAATCCTGTTTTATTATCCTTATCGTTCCAAAAATGTATTTTTTCTACAACAGTAACAGTAGTGTTTACAACAGCAACATCTCCATAGCCTGTAAACTCAATAATATATGTCTGGAAATAATAAATGTAAAAATATCAATGTCAATATAAAATGAACAGTAAATACCTGACTTGACACCAAAGTGCAGAGTGAAGGAGATATGGCCCTAATAGATTTCAGGTATGAAATGTCCCTTTGTTTGTGTGTGTTCTGCAGTGCAAAGATACCTCACAAAGAGAGGAGAATAAAATAATAAAAGAAGGAGCTGCTTGAGGCAGCACAAGGCAGTGGATCCCTATCCAGCTGGTTTATGAACAGCACATCAGGTAAGAATAACACATGTACCATACCATTTGTTTACACTGCAAAGGTATTTTAGACAACTACAACAGTAATAATAATTACTATATTGCAGTGTATCAGTTATTTAATGTTTTGTATCAATACTGAAGGTATTATTGATTAGGTGCAAGAGTAGTAGTGATGGTTAAACGAATATATTAATGTTGAAATTGTGCCTTGTTCCTAGATGGACAGAGAGTGGAAAGTAATAGATCAGATGATGAGATGGAGATAGAGGCTGGAGAGAAAGAGGGAAATGTAGAGGCACAAGAGACAGAAACAGTGCAGGGAACAACAAGCCAGGAGACAAAGACTGGAGAGAAAGAGGGAAATGTAGAGGCACAAGTGACAGAAAGAGTGCAGGATGAGGCAAGCCAGGAGACAGAGACTGGAGAGAAAGAGGGAAATGTAGAGACAGAAACAGTGCAGGGAACAGCAAGCCAGGAGAAGGAGACAGAAACCAGAGAGGGGCTATTCTCTAACCTTTTTGAACTACAACACCCAACTGACCCTGCCCACATCCTAAAATTCAACATAAAGTACGATGAGGCCTTTATCCGAATGTGTGATAATATTGGACCCTTCCACCCAGCACTGTCATTTCCAACGAATGTAGAGGGACGGTCATTTCAGAAGAAGTGGTATGAGAATAACCCATGGCTAGAATATTCTCCTAGCACTGATGCCATGTTTTGTTTCAGCTGCCGTCTTTTTTTAAATTATGAAAGATACAAGAGTCACACTAACTGGAAAACTGTAGGGTTAAATCACTGGAGGAAGGCTTT
>CM042429.1:32500-182500 GCA_023631565.1 Gymnocephalus cernua
GGCAAAACACATGCAAAATGTGGCGGTATGGTTTCAAAGTGCTGGTTTGACTTTGAATGTTAAAAAGACTGTGTCTATTTGCTTTGCTTCAAGATTCAAGTCCCTATCAGAAGAATTAAATTTAGAGATAAATGGGCATAAGATCCAGCAGGTATCAGAGGTCAAATACCTGGGCCTTATACGTGACTCACAACTCAAATTGAACAGTCAAAAATAAACAAAATTGTCGAGTTGCCAAAGCAAATCTTTATACATTCAGATTGATTAGGGACTACCTACCGTTTCATGCTGCGCACACTTTCATGCATGCCATGATCTTCTCGCATATAAGTTACTGCATCTGCTCATGGTCACAGGCTGCAGTTACTGCAGTTAAGCCACTTCATATAATTTATAATAGAGCGGTTAAAATCCTAGATAAGAAACCAATTAAGTCACATCATTGTAATAGTCTGAGTAATTTAAACATTTTATCTTTTCCGAATGTCATTACATTTTCTATGTTGAAGCTGATGTATAAATGTTTGAATCAGCAAGCCCCACAGGTCTTGAGTGACTGTATAGTTGCTCTCAGGGCTGTGGGTTCAAGAACTAGAGGAGCTCAGAATGGGAACTGTCAGATCCCAAAATGTAAGACTTCATTTGGACAATCAGCTTTTTCTGTACAAGGCACAAAAGCCTGGAGTTGTTTATCCACTGAACTGAAAGGAGAGTCAAACTGGGTCCCTTTCAAACACAGACTCAAAGACTATTTAATCAGAGGTCAGACATGTGACCACTGACTGTTGGCTTTGTTTAAATTGTTGTATTGTTTTACTGCATTATTATGTTTATTTTAATTAGGTATTGTTGATTTTTTATGTAAAGGCCCACTAGGGACTGACATTGAGAATTAGCTTCGGCTAAAATGTTGTAGTATGTAACATGTTTTATGTAACATACTTGTCCCTATCTAAATAAACTTAAACTAAACTGTCTCTTAGACCCCATCCCAACGAGGTTACTTAAAGAAGCGCTACCACTGGTTAACATTTCATTATTAGATATGACTAATATGTCTTTATTAACAGGTTATGTACCACAGTCATTTAAAGTAGCTGTGATAAAACCTATTCTGAAAAAAAACACCCTAGATCCTGAGTTCGTAGCCAACTATAGACTTATATCTAATCTTCCCTTCCTCTCCAAAATCCTTGAGAAGGTAGTTGCTAATCAGTTATGTGATTTTCTACATAACGATAGTTTGAGGACTTTCAGTCAGGATTTAGAAAGCATCATAGCACAGAGACGGCACTGGTGAAAATTACTAACGACCTTCTAACTGCTTCAGACAAAGGACTTGTCTCCATACTTGTCTCACTAGATCTTAGTGCTGCCTTTGACACTATTGACCATACCATCCTGTTACAGAGACTGGAACACTTAGTTGGCAATAAGGGAATTGCAATAAGCTGGTTTAAGTCCTATTTCTCTGATCGATCTCAATTTGTTAATGACAAATCCTCCAAGTACGCTAAAGTTAACCATGGCGTTCCACAAGGCTCAGTGCTTGGACCAGTTCTATTCTCCTTATATATGCTTCCTCTAGGCAATATTATTAGGAAACACTCAATTAACTTTCACTGTTATGCAGATGACACCCAATTATACCTATCAAACCAGATGAAATCAGTCAGTTAGCTAAATTTCAAGCATGCATCAAAGATATAAAATCATGGATGACCCACAATTTTTGATCAGGATATATCCTTTAATGCCCACTTAAAACAAACCTCAAGAACAGCCTTTTTTGATCTTCGTAACATTGCCAAAATTAGGGATATCCTGTCTCAGAACGATGCTGAAAAACTAGTCCATGCATTCGTTACTTCCAGGCTGGACTATTGTAATTCCTTATTATCAGGTTGCTCAAACAAGTCCCTTAAGACTCTCCATCTGATCCAGAACGCTGCAGCTCGTGTTCTGACAAGAACTAAGAAAAGAGATAATTTCTCTCCTGTATTAGCTTCTCTGCATTGGCTCCCTGTAAAATTCAGGGTTGAATTTAAAATCCTCCTTCTGACCTACAAAGCTCTAAATGGTCAAGCACCATCATATCTTGAAGAGCTCATAATACTTTACTGTCCCACTAGAGCACTGCGCTCCCAGAATGCCGAGTTACTTGTGGTTCCTAGAGTCTCTAAAAGTAGAATGGGAGCCAGAGCCTTTAGCTATCAGGCTCCTCTCCTGTGGAACCAGCTCCCAGTCTGGGTCCGGGAGGCAGATACTGTCACCACATTCAAGAGTAAAGTTAAGACTCTCCTCTTTGATAAAGCTTATAGTTAGGGAGTGAGGAGTTGCAGCATCTGCCTAGCCCGGCCCACCTGCTTCTCTGTCCCAGAAATGCTTGTTACTAACCTAGCCCTGGGAGCTTGCTCCCCGGAGTCTTTCTGTTTCTTTTCACCCAGGATGAAATCCCGGGATTAGGATGGCACCAAAATCATGGTTCCAGCTGTTGCCGTGGTTCTGCTGAAATTCCCTGCTCTGCCGTGCTGCTCCCTGTGCTACTACAACCACTATTTCTAGTAGTGATCGACCGATTCATTGGCCGGCCGATATATCGGGCCGATATTTGCGTTTTTTACGTGTATTTGCATCGGCCAATACGCGGCTGCTGCGTTCGCCGATTTTCCCGGCATTATTTACAGTCAGGCATCCGCAAAGGCAGCTCTGTGTTGCTAGGGACGCTCCCGTTCACAGTCAGACCATACATGCCCCCCCACTAGCAGAGTGCTGGAACTCTGCTAAGACAACGGTGAGTTTTAAACTTTCAAAGTATCTTTTAACTGTTTGACTTAGCTGAAATATTGCCATACACCTAGCCGTTACCAACACTGGTCATAGGATTAAAGGGATACTTCACCGCTGGAAAGCCTAATATATCTTTAAATTGGGTCACCTATGTAGCAGAAATGTGAAAAAAAAAATTTAATTGGTGCCTTCTAGGCCGAGAAAAGCCAGAAAATGTGTTTTTGGCTCATATGGATGAAAGACACCAAATCCCAGAATGCACTTCGCTTCGCTGCTTTGAGTCCACTCCCAAGCCACGCCTACCGCTTGACAGACAGACAGTGAGGCATTCGACTCAACTCAATGTGTTTTATTGTTATTTCAACCATATACACAAAACAACGTTTCATCGTGGCTCGAGTCAATTTAAAATATATAAATACACATTTAAAATATATAAAAACTACATTATATAATAACGACATACGAAACAGGCTACATTTACCGTGCACACACACATTATAGGCTCCGTAAAGTTCAGCTAAGCATACCAGCATTAGGCTTGGTGGGCTGTAAACACCGAGTATAAACACAGCCGTGAATTAGCGTGGAATGTCGAATGGTCGCCATGTAACAGTCACAAACTCCAGCGGTTAGCAGTTAGTTGGATACAAATCACCCCATTTCTGCACCAGTCCGTGTTAACACAGCTCACCTTCATACAGAGCATCTCTAGCTCGGATTGTCGGAAGGCTAGCAGGCCTGGTAGCTGGACAGTCCGGTTCACTGTTGTTCAGCCGGAAAGCAGTTAGTTGGATACAAATCACCCCATTTCTGCACCAGTCCGTGTTAACACAGCTCACCTTCATACAGAGCATCTCTAGCTCGGATTGTCGGAAGGCTAGCAGGCCTGGTAGCTGGACAGTCCGGTTCACTGTTGTTCAGCCGGAAAGCAGTTAGTTGGATACAAATCACCCCATTTCTGCACCAGTCCGTGTTAACACAGCTCACCTTCATACAGAGCATCTCTAGCTCGGATTGTCGGAAGGCTAGCAGGCCTGGTAGCTGGACAGTCCGGTTAACTGTTGCTTTCCCACGAAAGCACAAAACACAGCAGTTTCTGAACTCGCGTTGGGAGCATCGTTGAAGTTGGATGTAGTCCAGTTTGTTGTTAAATGAACGGACACTTGCAAGCAGGATTGATGGGACAGGTGGCCGGCTAGCGTTAGCTCGCTCTGGATGTGCCTTTCCCCCGGCTAGCTTTAGCTTCCCACCTATCCGACGTGAATGGCCCCTACCCCGGCTCGGGGTAGGAGCGACCCCGCGGTCTCCGTGCTGTTCTCCGTGCTGTTCTCCGTGGCAGGCGAAGCTCTTGTAGTGGGCCGATTATTCCGTCTGTAATAACGTTTCCTGCATATTCTCTGATCTGTATTGATGTATCCCGGTAGTACACGTGCGGTAGTTTGAATGCACATAATTGTTGTAAAAGTTTGCTGCTGAGAAGATAGAGCAGAGCCCTGTTTAGCGAGGATTCAAGATGGCTGACATTTCGTTTTTTTTCGGCCGAGATCGCCTCGCTTCGGGTGATGGGCGGGTTTAAAACATGCGGAAGTAGGTCCTACTACTGGTTGTAGTCTTTTGCTCTGGCCAAAAAATCTTCCGATGACGCAAAAATCGTCATTTTACGTCATCGGAAGATTTTTTCCGGACCCCCCAATGCAGATATCTCCTGTCTCAGGGGGATAAGAGTGAGAGACGCACGGTCATTCAGAAATACTACCGGGTTTCTACTGATACAAAGCTGAATGCTAAATCGGTGAAGTATCCCTTTAAGTAATGACGACGTGTGTCCGTGCTATTTTCAGGGAGTTTGATTCAGCGATCTGACACACACCACAGCGTCTAGAGCACACACACCAGTCAGCTGTGCGGAGTTGACATCGCAGTCAGAGCGCAGCCCCCCCGCTAAAGAAGAGCATAATGATGACAGATATGTTTTATACGTAGTTGAATATTAATTTGTGTTAACGTTTATCATGTACCAGACATACGTGCACGTTGTTCCGATATTTTTGAGAGTATTCAGCAACCAGCTGGCTGACGTTTGGACGATATGTGTGTGTGTCTCTGTGTCTCTGCAGATAAATTCAAACAAGACTGAAACGCTGATCTTTGCTCCAGACCATAAGATCACGTTGATCAAACAGCACCTTGGCTCCCTGGGCCCCTCTGTCAAACCCAGCCTCAGAAACCTGGGGGTTATGTTTGACCAGGCCATGTCTTTGGAGACACACTCAAAACAGCTCGTCCGAAATTGCTTTTATCATCTTAGGAACATCTCTAAAATTCGCAAATTGTTGTCAAAGAATGACCTGGAAATGATAATTCACGCTTTCATATCAACAAGACTTGACTACTGTAACTCTCTGTTTACCTGTCTGAATATGTCTGCTTTGAACAAACTGCAAATTGTTCAAAATTCTGCTGCTAGACTTTTAACAGGTGCCCCTCGAAGGTCTCATATCACTCCAGTCTTGTCAGCTCTCCATTGGCTCCCTGTAAAATTCAGGATCGACTTTAAGATTTTAGTGCTGACTTTCAGGGCCTTAAACGGTCAGGCCCCACAGTATATCCGAGACCTTTTGAAGCCGTATTTCCCTAGCCGGACTCTTCGGTCCTCTGACCAAAATTTGCTTGCAGTCCCTAAGACTGGTTCTAAGACCCGAGGGGACCGGTCTTTTCAGTCTGTTGCTCCCAGACTGTGGAACACCCTGCCCCTGTCCGTGCGTCTGGCTGACTCTGTTGTCTCTTTTAAAAAGGATCTGAAAACTTGCTTATTTAGGAAAGCTTTTGGTTGATGGGTTCTCACTAGCGTCCCTTTCTTTTGATATATGTATATGCATTTTATACTGTTTGTTTTACCTATTCTGTTGTACAGCACTTTGTGATTTTATCTGTGAAAAGCGCTTTATAAATAAATTTTACTTACTTACTTACTTACTCTCCGAAAGACACACACAACACACGCGTCGGACATTAGTGCACTGTGTTGTGTTTAGAGCCGTGTGTGTGTGTATGCGTGCGTGCGCTTGCGTGTGTATGCATGACACGCATCACAGCAATAATATGAGAGTGCTGCTTTTCAAACTTTGAGATAAGTTTTATATGTGGTTGAATATTTATACCTTTTAACGTTGATGCAGTTTAGAACAGAAACTTGAACAATTTGTTGCTTAATGTGCATCTGACATCACTTTATTTTCCTCTGCTGATTTATGTTCTGTGGTTGACAAATCTGGCAACTTCTTTTACATTTTCGTTTAGACCTACTAGTGTGTAGTCTTTGCGTATTAGGCGGCATATTAGCCTTAGACATGCTCATTTTATTTTATGTAGAAAATTGAGGGAGCAAAAGCAGTATCGGCTCCAAATATTAGCTCAATAAAATCGGCAGCCCGTATCGGACATCGGCTAAGGCTGATGTAAAACTATCGGTATCGGCATCGGCACTAAATAATCCGTATCAGTCGATCACTAATTTCTAGCCACTGTTTTCATTATCTATACTGTGATACACCCAAACGGCACGTCAGACACCACCTACCAAGAGCCTGGGTCTGTCCCAGGTTTCTTCCTAAAAGGGAGTTTTTCCTCGCCACTGTTGCACTAAATGCTTGCTCTTGGGGGATTTGTTGTTTTTTTTGTAAATTATAGAGTGTGGTCTAGACCTACTCTATCTGTAAAGTGTCTTGAGATAACTCCTGTTATGATTTGATACTATAAATAAAATTGAATTGAATTGAATAAAACAGTACATCAAAAGCATGCACCTGGCTAGCGGGGTTTACGGCTAGCCACGTTTGCCTCAGTGTGAAAAAACTCACGGTCAAAAGGAAAACATTAACAAATTTTCTGTCGTTCAATTTCTACAAGCCAATTTCAGCTCTGCTTTCCCCCAGAGCCAGCCCCCAAGTGGGCGTGGCATCCATGGCCCGTAATGCCCATTGGTTGATCAGCTAAATCTGACCAATGAGCAAGCAGCTGTTTTGTATTTAAACATTGGTCAACAAACAGTCTGCTTTCTTTCGATGCGATACCACTTAATTCCTATTCGATGCGATACCAAGTAATACCCGGGCCGATACATTGCCGATACCAATACCAATACTTTTTACATATTTTATTTGTAGTGTGATGTGACAACTAGTTTAAAGTAAAGTAAAAATGTAGGCTGTAGGCTTACCAATTCCAAATTATAGCTGCATAATGACAAGACAATAAACTACTCTTATATTATTTAATTATATATATATTTCCTGACATCTACTATGTATAACAGATGTCAGGAAGATGTGCCTGGGAGCGCATCTGTAAGAGAGATGTGCCAATCAATTGATTCTGTATTAACCCATTTAACAAAACTGGTCAATATAGCTCACACGAAATATCTTTACTAAATTACACGAATTGCTAAAAGTTAGATAAATCATATTCAATCAATTACTTATAATACATTGTATTGATAAAGCGTGTTTCAGTGTACTCAAAGACAATTTACAAGTTGAAATTATTATAGAAAATAGCACATTAACACATTAAAAGTTATTCTGAAAATTAAAAAAAAAAAAAAATCATGTAGCTAGATTTTGAGATAATGATCATACTGTGGTCTATACTAAGGGCTAATGTACAAAAACACTATTAAACGCTTAAACCAGTGTTTTTTTTATCTTCCCCTCAGGCAAAGAGCTGGGGCACGTTCAATATCAAAATGGCACGTTTCCTGGGAACGGTCAAGGGGGCAGGCTTCTCTCCACAGAGTGAAGCCTCCTATGGTGCCATTTTGATGCTAATAAGCTATCACGCCCCATTAGCATTCCATTGACTGTCATTCATTTTGACGTCACTTTGACAGCCAATAACTTTACATCTGAAGCGTTTAAAGACTTTATTTGTCCGTTGTTTATTTCTAAAGAAACACGACAATGTATAAAAGGCTCCGTTACCTTGTACCTCACGTTATGGCTCCGTAGCAGACGTTTTTATAAAAATAGGCTAACAGTTGTGTCATAACCACGAGACTTACTGTCTCATAGTAGAGGAATTACCGTACAGTACAGGAGAAGCTCACAGGCAGTCTCGACTTACATTAGCTGTTTAGTTAAATTACTAATGTTAACTATCATTTTAGTTATCAATAATTAGCCTGTGCCTATGTTATCTCCTTACATATACCTACGCTCTCCGTCTCTGCAAGATTGGGAATGATTGAGATTTCTCTTGGCACAGCTACCAGAAGACTTACAACTTTCAGACAGTTTACTCATATCACACCTACGTCGGCAAGCTCAGTTTGCAGCTGCGCAGTAACGCTCAGCCATCACCCGAAAAGTGCTTCTACTAGACTTCACTGGTCTCCGTCCAGAGCAGCGGGATGTGTTGGTCCATTTCTTCTATGTCTATGGGAACGGTGGGCAACGGCTTGCATTATGTTTTCATGTTTCCTCTCGTTTCTCTCGATTATTGGCTGTTTTCCATGTGATACTCAATCAGTAGAGACGTGTCTGTAAACCCATGGTAATAAAAAGGCGCTTGCACACACAACAGGATGTCCAACGCACCGTTTCAGTTTAAAAAAAACGTCACTTTGTTAGCCTTTCTCAAATTTTGGATGCCTATGGGATCATGATAATGTTATTTTAACCCAAAGACGCGGAACAGTTGAGCCAAGAATAACATTTACGGAGTGTATTTGCACCCCTGGTAGGAATAGCCTCGGCCACACAGCTGAGCTATTCACATTGTGACGTAACAACAAAAAGACATTGCTCGCGTGCACCGAAATCATGGCCGACGTTCATCTTCCTTGACAGCAGAAACGGGCATATTAAGAAAGTTTTGTCTCTAAAGTTTATAACAATTAAATTTCTAGCGGAAAATGGATACTACAGTTGCACTTTCTGTCTTCAGTGAAAGCATACATCCGTTAATTTGTTAGATAGTAGGATACCTACTTTTTGTATACAGTATGGTAACCTAGCAACCGAGGCTCGAAGACATGTAGTGAACAGTCATCCTTTACTCCACAAGAACAGCTAGGTGAGTGGTTAGAGCACTGAGCTGTAGTCTGGGAGTCTCGAGTTTGATTACCCAGTGAGGACATCTTGTTTTTTTCATTTAGGATTGGATTGCATGCCATTGCGCAAGTCATGGTGTTGGGGGAAGACTCATGAATGTTCATTATGGGACTCATACCTGAATGGCTAGTACTCGTTGCCTGCTCTGGTTGGGTGGGTTAGGTTAGTGGGATTGGTTATGGTTAGGGTAACCATATTGGACACTGCAACGATAATATGGATAACTGTGTGTAAATATATGCCAATGTAAATGCACAGGGGTGCAAATAGCATACATTGATATTTGTACCAGACGGGGTATTAATAGAACACATTGCTGTGGGCACCAGGGTACGAATAGCATTCATTTCTAATTGCAACGGGGTACGAATAGGATTCATTTCTAATTGCACCAGGGTATGAATAGCATACACTGCTAATTGTACCAGGGGTGCAAATAGCCTCACCCTAACATTTATTTATTAAAAAAATAATAAATAATGAAAATTCATTATTTTTCTTAATCTGTAGGAGTCGCTGAAATATACAGTATTTCACCTTTTATGACTACGCACTCGTGAGCTGTGTATTACTGCTTCGCAACAGCAGTGTGTACATGTTGGAGAACAAAAACTAATTGTCACACTAATACTACTGAACAAATTCAAGTACTGCTCATCATATTGTCCACTGTCTATCATAATGTCAATTATTTCAGTAACAAAAAAAAAGGCTGTCTCTGCTACAGCATCTACTCCAGTCTGTTGCCAGGCGGGGAAGTCCTTGATGGCCCTCTCGGCTTTGGACTCAGCAAAGTAGGATTCCCCAGTGCTGCTGCGGCAAGAACAAAAGATTTCAGTTATGTGCGTTATTCGAAGTAACTTTTAATGCATGGAAGTTTTTTTATTTTATTTTTTGCTTCTTCTCCCTTTGTTTTTAAGAAGTGGTTGAGTAATAATTGTAATGTAAGTCTTTTTTTTTTGCAGATGTGAATAGAAGACCAGTTTCATCAAAGGAGACCTGCTAGACCTGTCTATAGCAAAAACAATTAGCACAACAGCAGCTACATAGACAGAGCTGCTGCAGCTAATGCCCACCGCTCGCACTTAGCTAAAAGGCAGTTATGGGGGCATGAATTAAATAGTGCCTTTTTGTATCTTAACAGACACAAAATGCAATTAAAATGTCTGTGTAACATGAACAGGGCCCTTACATGACAACAATATGCATTTTCAATATTCACCTACCCTGTTAGCTGCTAGCTAGCTAGCTGTCGTCTGGGACGAGAGAGGGTTCAGTCAGGCTTCAGTAATAATCATCATGCAGCAGTCCGTGTGGATTTGTAGCATATATATGGATATATATGATATATATCCATTTTGTGTGCGATCCATCTGGCGTCAGAGAGTAGTATTCTCTCTGTGGGGATCGTTGTAGTAGTTTCCGACTGGCGGCCGTGCTTCTGCTTCCTGCCCGCCATCCTCGCTTCCCGCGCCGACAACAATCATGAGAGCGCCCGCTGGTCGTGGCTGTCCTCCGGAGGACCGGTGATGCATTCGCGGCGAGTTTTTTTGGTTTATTTCCCCTCAAAAATAGGTAATTGAGCGCTGTAGTGGTTATGAGCATATTATTGACTATGTAACTACATGGAAATGGGCAGAATTATGCCTGTGCCTTGTTCAGTAAAACACTAACAGACGGCTAGTGGCAGTCTCGTGCTGAAGTCCCGTGTGAATTCAGTTGTAGCAAGATAAATAACAGTGTAGGTCGGAGGAGCTACAGGGATTTGATCCGAAGCTGTCAACATCTGCCTCCATCCCATGGATACAGTAAGGCAAAGTCATTACTTCAGGAGCATTTTGGCGATCCATTCAAAGTAGCCTCTGCCTACATGGATAAGGTGCTTGCATGGCCGATGGTTAAAGCTGAAGATATCAATGCTTTAAGGGCCTACAGTTTATTGTTGCAGGAATGTTGCAACTCTATGGGAGCTGCTGTAAGTGACCTGAATATACCTACAAATATGCAAACCATTGTGAAAAAGCTGCCTTATAAGCTGCGGGATCATTGGAGAAGTGTGGCCTGCGATATTCAGGAGAAGTCTCGTCGAAGAGCTACATTTTCAGACATTGTGGAGTTTGTTGAGAGGCAAGTCAAGATAGCAAGCGACTCTTTTTGTAAATATACAAGATACACCTGCGACAGGAAGAAGGGAATTAAAAATGGTCAAGTCTCACTCTCAAACTAGTTCAAAGGCTAGAGGCAGTAGTTTTGCCACTACCGTAACACCTGCTGAGAAGAAAGTGGAGTCTGGGAACAAGATGGAGAAGAACTCACTAGCGAAAGTTTGTTTGTTTTGTGGAGCTGGACATTCGTTAGAGGTTTGCCTTCTTTTGGATAAAAAGACACAAGACGAAAAATTGTCCTTTTTGAAGGAGAACCGTATGTGTTTTGGATGTCTGTGCATTGGGCACATGAGTAAAGATTGCAGAAAACGTCTAATATGTAGAGTATGCAATTATAGGCACCCCACGTTGTTGCATTTCCACCCCAAAGCAAAACAAAAGAGAAAAGAGGCTTGGAATTGGCCAGAGAAGGCGCTGTGGTGTCTGTTCAGTCCAGTGGCTTGACTGGGGCCGGTAAGCAGGACTGTACGCTTTCTATTTTGCCTGTTCAGGTGAAATCCAAAAGGGGACAAGAGACCTTGGTCACGTATGCGTTTCTGGATCCAGGAAGTACTGCCTCATTTTGTACAGAGCGACTCATGAACCGGCTCAATCTTACTGGAAAGAAGCTGGGAATCCTCCTTAGAACTATGGGACAAGAGAAAGTGGTGGACAGTTATAAGTTGTCAGACTTGGAAGTTGCCGGGTTGGATTCGGACAGCTTTTGTGACCTGCCTGAGATTTTTACTCAAAGGAGCATGCCTGTTCATAGAGGTAACATTCCACGCTCAAAAGACCTCCAAAGATGGCTGCACCTGAGACACATACAAATGCCAGAGATCGATGCTGATGTGGACCTTCTGATCGGCACTAATGTCCCTCAAGCTCTGGAGCCATGGGAGGTGGTTCGTGCAGTTAACGGAGGACCTTATGCAATTAAGACCATTCTGGGTTGGACTGTGAATGGCCCACTCCGAGGAGATTGTCGGATTGAAGATCAGTGTTTGCAGCCCGACATCACAGTCAATCGGATCTCAGTGGCGAGGCTTGATGAGCTCTGGGAGAAACAGTTGAAGGTGGATTTCCCTGAAACTCTGCAGGATGAACAACCTGGCCTGTCAAGGGAGGACAAGCGCTTCATTGAGTCAGTCTCAGTCTGCCAAGCTCATTGATGGTCATTACAGTATTGGTTTGCCGGTAAGACAAAGATACCTCAATATGCCAAACAATAAGACCGTGCATTGAGTCTCAAAAGGCGTTTGAATAAGGATCTATCTTTTCGCTCCGATTACATCACTTTCATGTCCGGGATGCTGACTAATGGCTACGCAGAGAGAGTTCCGACTGAGCAGCTGGCCCGTTGTGATGGAAGGGTGTGGTATATACCCCATCATGGGGTGTATCATCCTAAAAAGAAAAAGCTGCGGGTAGTCTTTGATTGTGGGGCCACGTTTCAGGGGACATCTTTGAACTCACAGCTTCTTCAAGGACCAGATCTAACAAATGTGTTAGTTGGAGTCCTCACAAGATTCCGCAAAGAACCTGTGGTGCTCATGGCAGATATTGAGGCCATGTTTCATCAGCTCAGGGTGCCGGCTGAAGACTCTGACTTGTTGAGATTCCTGTGGTGGCCTGATGGAGATTGCAGTCAGGAGCTAATGGAGTACAGAATGTTGGTGCATCTATTCGGTGCTACTTCCTCCCCTAGTTGTGCCTGTTTCGCCTTGAGGAAGTGTGCTGAAGACAATCGAAAGTGCTTTAGTCCTATGGCAATTAACACTGTCCTGCACCATTTCTACGTTGACGATTGTTTGGTGTCTATTGGCTCTGAAGAGGAAGCAATATCTTTATGTCGAGAGCTTAGTGCCTTGTGTGCTAAAGGCGGTTTTAAGCTCACGAAATGGATTAGTAACCGACGGACCGTCCTCGCTACTATCCCTCAGGAGGAGCGGGCCAAAGAGGTGAAAGATCTGGATTTGGATAGTGATGCTTTGCCTGTAGAGCGTGCTTTGGGTGTACAGTGGTGTGTCCAATCTGACTCATTCAAGTTTAAAATCACACCCACTCACCAGAAGAGGAATCTTGTCCGTGACTAGTTCGATTTACGACCCTCTTGGTTTCTTGGCACCTGTTGTTTTGTCTGCCAAGAAAATCCTCCAAGACCTTTGCAGGAGACGTCTGGGATGGGATGATCCTTTGCCCTCTTTGATTGCTGGAGAATGGATGGCTTGGCTGGAAGACCTTCGTAACCTTGAAAATTGGAAGGTCAGTAGGTGCTTAAAACCTGTGGATTGTGGTCGTCTTGTTTTTGCTCAGCTCCACCACTTTGCAGAGGCAAGTGAAGAAGGGTTTGGGACTGTGACTTACCTGTTGCTCCATGATGATAGCGGGCAAACTCACAGTGCATTCGTGATGGGAAAGGCGCGAGTAGCTCCTCTAAAACTTGTCACCATTCCCCGTATGGAGCTGACTGCCGCAGTGGTGGCTAGCAGGATGGACAATTTGTGGAGGAAGGAGCTACAAATGGACCTCCAAGAGTCAGTCTTTTGTACGGACAGCACTTCTGTTTTGAAATCCATAAAAAATGAGACATCTAGATTTAAAATCTTCATAGAAAACAGAGTGTCTGAAATATTGAAAATGTCCCTCGGTGGTCTGACTTTCTTCTTAAGCCTGAGAGAAGGTGGCCCAAAAACCCTGAGACCCTGGAAGACCCTCTTGTTGTAGACCCGGAGGTCAAGGCTTTGGTGGTGAACGCTACTCAAGTTGAGCATGTCAGTCCAGTGGAGAAGCTCATTGATTACTTTTCCTCCTGGCTCCGTCTGAAAAGGGC
The DNA here is from genome assembly GCA_023631565.1 of Gymnocephalus cernua. Lineage (NCBI taxonomy): Eukaryota > Metazoa > Chordata > Actinopteri > Perciformes > Percidae > Gymnocephalus > Gymnocephalus cernua. The sequence goes on from CM042429.1 coordinate 46,384, forward strand.
TGTTGGTTGGCTTCTCAAGTTCAAGACCTTGCTTTTGTCTCGGGTGCGACATCGTAAGCTGTTGAGAGAAACCCTTTCTGGATCGGACCTTTGTGCTGAGCAACTGGAGAAAGAGCTACAGATCCAGATGGAAGGTGTTAAGGCTCAAGTGCCAAAGGATATTCTGTCCATGGAGGATTTGGTCGCAGCAGAATCAGATATCCGTTTTTGTCAAAAAATAAGGTTTTCGGAAGAACTGGCCAACTTGAAGAAAGGAGAGTGTGTAAGGAGGACGAGTCACCTCTACAAGCTTAACCCGATCCTGGAAGGTGATATCATTAGGGTTGGAGGACGGCTTAGTAGAGCAGCTATGCCAGTGGAAGCAAAATATCCAGTTATACTGGCTAAAGATCAACACATTTCCAATCTTATTCTCTGTCATGTACACCAAGACAGGCCATGGCGGACGAAACCATATGCTTTCTCATTTGCGTCAGAAATATTGGATTCCTGGTGCATGTGCTGCTATTAGAAAGGTTTTGTCTAAGTGTGTCATCTGTCGTAGATTGTCTGCTTCACCTGGACATCAGAAAATGGCTGACCTTCCTCACAACCGAATAACTCCTGATGAGCCTCCTTTCAGTCGAGTTGGTTTGGACTGCTTTGGACCGTTTGAGGTTAAACGTGGAAGAGTTGTGGTCAAGAGGTATGGGCTCATTTTTACATGCTTGGCGATGCGAGCCATACACCTTGAAGTCAGCAAGTGTAGATTAGTTAACTGTTTTAGAATAATTGAAGATGAAACAAGTACAAAGAAATAGTCGTAGACTGAAACCAATGTAGGTTTTTGTAATTTATTGAAGTAGTATATATTCTGCAGAATAGGAGGACTGGTTCACAGGATGCACGGAGCAAGATGTGGAAGAGTCTTCAAAGTTCACACATCAAGAACATCAGCTTAAATACACAGATAAGAGAGAGGGAGTGACATCGGCATGTGATCTCATCTATACATGGTGTTGTGCATGTCACATGTATAGTATGAACTTTAAGCACACAATTCAATCTAAAAACAAATGAAGATGGGACCTTCTGGTGCCAATGTGAATTCCCCTATCGCCCCTGGTCATACGTCAATTCAATGAGCTATATCGTAAACTATAGATACGCACAAGGATGGCCTTCTGCTCTATCTGGTTCACAGAGAGGCTACTACACAGTTAGCTAGCCCTAGAGGCGCTTGAGGTGATTAAAACAGTAGGACATTGTGTCCGTAACTAATCTATGTTAAAAAACAGTGGATGAGATGCGTACATCTGACTAACTCAAAGGATCATGAGGAACAATACAAGAGTCATAAGATAAAAACATATGAGAGTAATTTTGCCATCACACTCCACTCTTTTGATTACAACCTAATCACAATAAAATAATTCAAAATTATATTAAAATATGTTGGTTATAGTTAGCATGCGTTTTTTGTGAGGGGTGAAAAAGAAACCCTCAAATGAAAAGGACAATATCTCACACAAACAAAATGGAACAAAACAAAATCAAACTGATTAAATGAAACCGAACTGAATGAGAACATTTTGTGAGAGGCAAATAGAAGAACCATATCTCCTGTAAAATATAAAAAGGAAACAAAACAACAAAACAAAATAAATTCAAACAAAATCAAAACACAATCACCACTCTTTTTGGTAACATGAAAATCACACCCTGGATTAATGATGGGAGAATGTTTGTCTGAATAAAAATTAAGAATTAAACAAGGTCCGATTCGTCATCCGTTTCGTCAGTCTTTTGGTCATAGCTGGGAATTTTAAAGGCGAGATCCGCCACTTGGTGCAAAGCTTGATACTGCACCACATGTGACAGGAACAGTGAGGAAAACATTTTCCTGATCAGAGGGACGACGCAACAGGTGCAGGATAAGAATGCAATGAAGAAAACACACATGGGAGCTATGAGACGAGCTAACCAAGCCCTCCACCCACCAGCCAAGACCACCAATTCCAACCAAAAGTGTCATTTGGCATATCTTGAGATTTCAGGTCAGTGAGGAGAGAGTTAAGCTGATTGATGGTGTCTGAGATGTTTCCTGTAATATCTGGGATGTAAGTGCAGCAATGATCACCTATCACGTGACACAAACCCCCTTGTGCGGCCAGCAGAAGATCTAACCCCACCTGGTGTCGCATCAGAAGGTTTCTCATCGCTCTTATTGCAGGTGGGAAATTGTTAAAACCAGAAATTACGATCGCGGTCAGATTCTCAAGGCTCTCATGAATTTTATCGATATTGTGTGAATTTGCTACTGTCCCATACCAAGGCAAGAGACCAGCAACGAATTTCTCTCCTTCCCCTGTCACTTTTCGCTTTACCCTAATGAAGCCGCCAGACGGAGGAATGTAATGCGCGTAGTGATGAGTGGCATGCACAAGGCAAGACAAGACTGTGATCGAAGGGGTCAGATAAATTAAAGCGCATCTACCCGTCCATAAGGGCGGTAGAAATTGAAACCAGGAGTCACCACAGAGCCAGACACAATCCACTAACGAGCCCGCACCAGAATCATCTGGCCAGCGCATCAAGTGGGATGTGGATGGATCCAGAATGGATGCCTCGATGACCCCTGGAGATGAAAACAAGCATGCACTACGTCTGAATTCACCGTTTCGGCATGTGTTGTTCAATGTTCGTTTGCAGCCGGTAGTCGAACCCAAGTAATGGGATCCCAAATGACGAGCGCGTTCTATGCAAAGGTCATGAGTCAGATTTGTCATGAGGTTGTGGTGAAATTGACCAATAGCGTCGGATGCTTTACCGTTTTTAGTTTTAATCAGAGTACCATTAAGGGAGCGCACTAGACGATTAGCGAACTCAGCGCATACGGGCGGTTGGGACGGTGAGGTACAAAACTGCTCTCCTTTAATCACGACATGCATGAGGGCGGTCATTACACAGATTGTATCATGCAGACTTAACGGTTGTGGTTTTACGGGTGCGGCCTGTTTTTGTGAGAGGGCGAAGAGAGAACAGACGTAACAAGACTCATTATAACCCGCATCGCAAGTGAATTTTTTGATTGAGCCTTACTGTGATGAGAGGCAGGGAATGGTGGACCCAAATGCAGAGTCAGGCAGGCAGGAGATGGTTTGAACAGAAGGGTTTATTAAGCCAAAAGGCGGGGTTCAAACCAAACAAAAGAGGATCCAAAAAACAGAAGGCAAACACAAGGAGTCATGAGGCCGCAGGGGAAAAAACGAGGAATCCAAACGGACAAAAACAAAAGTCCAGAGTAAAACAAAAATAGAAGAGCAGGATAACCAAAAACCAAGGGAACACAGACTAGAGACTCACAGGGCTAAACTCACAAGGAAAAATGCACAGGAACAAGCCAAAGTGGGACTGGGAGGGTAGGACACGGAAGCAAAATGATCAGACGAAGGACAAAGGAAACTCAGGGGCTAAATAAACTGGTTAACGAGGAAACAAGAGGCAGGTGACACAAGGGCTGGGGAACAGGTGGCAAACATCAGGTAATCACACAGGCGGGAAAACACAGGAAGTAAAACTAGACATCACAAGGGGAGACAGACAACCTTTCAAAACAAAACAGGAAATGGGAAGGGACTAACAGAGAACATGAAATGAACTAAATACAGAAACTTGACAACACTAGACAAAAACCACAGAACATAAACGAAGGGGAAATACAGAAAAAGCAAAAAACAAACAAGGGAAATACACACAACCACGACAGAACCCCCTCCTCAAGGGACGGATTCCAGACGTCCCTAAAAAAAAGAAACAAACAGAAAACTACCCAAGGAGGGCGAGAGTCCGGAGGAGGAAAAAAGGGCGACTGGGGCATAGGGAACAGAGAGCCCCAGGGGCACAGGGCACTGGGGACACGGGGCACTGGGAACACGGGGCACTAGGGACACAGGGAACTGGGGACAAAGGGGACAGAGAGCACTAGGGACACAGGGCACTGGGGACACGGGGCACTAGGGACACAGGGAACTGGGGACAAAGGGGACAGAGAGCACTAAGGACACAGGGCACAGAGGGCACTAGCGACACAGGGCACTGGGGACACGGGGCACTAGGGACACAGGGGTCACAGGAAACGAAGGGCGCTGGGGCACAGGGAGCAAAGGGCGCTGGGGCACAGGGAGCAAAGGGCGCTGGGGACTCAGGGACTGGGAACTGGGGAGTGAGGACACACGGGACTGGACAGACTTGGACGAGACAGATGCAGACAAAGATGAAACAGACTCAGACTGGACACATGCAGACACAGATTCAGACAGGTTCAGGTACAAGGTACGAGGGGGAAAAGGCATGGTCCGGTTAGGGAAGCCGGACACCAGTTTGGGGGAGCGGTTAGCAAGCCGGGGGTCTGGGAGGCCGCTAACCGACCGGGGAACGGGGAGACCGCTAACCGGCCGGGGAAGAGGGAGACCGATAGCCGGCTGGGGAAGGGGGAGACCGCTAGCCGGCCGGGACTCAGGGGGCTTTGGGGAACCGCTAGCCGACCGGGGAAAGGGGAGACCGCTAGCCGGCCGGGGCTCTGGGGGGCCGCTAGCCGGCCGGGGCTCTGGGGGACCGCTACCCGGCCGGGACTCGGGGGGTTCTGGGGGGCCGCTACACGGCCGGGACTCGGGGGGTTCTGGGGGGCCGCTACACGGCCGGGACTCGGGGGGTTCTGGGGGGCCGCTACACGGCCGGGACTCAGGGGGCTCTGGGGGACCGCTACACGTCAGTGGAGATTCTGGGACACAGATCAGCTCAGGCTCAGGGTCACTGGACAACAAGGGCTCAGGTCCGCTGGACAGCTCGGGCTCAGGTCCACTGGACAGAGGATGAAGCTGGGAATGGCGTCGGGACCGATTACGGCCCATGATTGACACTGGTCAACTCAGGCTCGGGGACAGAAGGGTTGCACGTCAGCTCAGGAACAGAAGGGTTGCACGTCAGCTCGGGGTCAAGGGAGCTGCACGTCAGCCCAGGGTCAGGAGAGCTGCTCGTCAGCCCAGGGTCAGGGGAGCCGCACGCCAGCCCGGGAACAGAAGGGTTGCACGTCAGCTCGGGAACAAAAGGGTTGCAGGGAAGGTCAAACTCCCTGGCAGTCGCATGCCAGCGAACCTCCATAATGTGTTTGGCCAAGGCGGGGTTCCGCTCATGGAGCCCGCGTAACATCCCCAGCAACTGCTCCCCGTCATTGTCCATTGGATGAAAAAAAAGGGCTGAACCTCACTGCTGCTGGGTCCATGTTGGTCTGATCATTCTGTGATGAGAGGCAGGGAATGGTGGACCCAAAGGCAGAGTCAGGCAGGCAGGAGATGGTTTGAACAGAAGGGTTTATTAAGCCAAAAGGCGTGGTTCAAACCAAACAAAAGAGGATCCAAAAAGGGGAAAAAACAAGGAATCCAAACGGGCAAAAACTAAAGTCGAGAGTAAAACAAAAATAGAAGAGCAGGATAACCAAAAACCAAGGGAACACAGACTAGAGACTCACAGGGCTAAACTCACAAGGAAAAATGCACCTTGGAGTAGACTTTACCAGGGAGGCTGAGAAGTGTGATACCCCTGTAATTGGTACACACCCTCTGGTCCCCCTTTTTTAAGAGGGGAACCACCACCCCGGTCTGCCACTCCTTTGGCACTGTCCCAGACTTCCACGCAATGTTGAGTAGGCGTGTCAACCAAGACAGCCCCTCCACACCCAGAGCTTTCAGCATTTCTGGACGGATCTCATCAATCCCTGGGGCTTTGCCACTGTGGAGTTGTTTGACTACCTCAGTGACCTCCACCAGGGAAATTGACGACAATCCCCCGTCATCCTCCAGCTCTGCCTCTAACAAAGAGGGCGCATCAGCTGGATTTAGGAGTTCCTCAAAGTGCTCCTTCCACCGCCCTATTACCTCCTCAGTTGAGGTCAACAACGTCCCATCCTTACTGTACACAGCTTGGATGGTTCCCCGCTTCCCCCTTCTGAGGTGGCGGACGGTTTTCCAGAAGCGCCTTGGTGCCGACCGAAAGTCCTTCTCCATGTCTTCTCCGAACTTCTCCCACACCCGCTGCTTTGCCTCTTTCACGGCAGAGGCTGCAGTCCTTCGGGCCCTTCGGTACCTTGCAACTGCCTCCGGAGTCCTCTGGGATAACATATCCCGGAAAGACTCCTTCTTCAGTCGGACGGCTTCCCTGACCACCGGTGTCCACCACGGTGTTCGAGGGTTACCGCCCCTTGAGGCACCTAAGACCCTAAGACCACAGCTCCCTGCCGCAGCTTCAGCAATGGAAACTTTGAACATTGTTCAATGCCCCCAGCCTCCACAGGGATGCACGAAAAGCTCCGCCGGAGGTGTGAGTTGAAGGTCTGTCGGACAGGAGCTTCCTCCAGACGTTCCCAATTTACCCGCACCACTCGTTTTGGCTTACCAGGTCTGTCCAGAGTCTTCCCCCACCCCCTGACCCAACTCACCACCAGATGGTGATCAGTTGACAGCTCCGCCCCTCTCTTCAACAGTGATCAAATGGACATCAATGTTTGGTGTTGCTCAGAGATAGCGCGGTATCTGAGAGTGAAACATTAATTGAAAAAAAACTTTATTTTTACCATGCACAACGAATTGTGTGTTTGAAGCACAGGTGTCACTCAACAGGTGGACACCTGCAGGCACAAACACGCGCTTGTAGCGAAGAAGTTTTCCGAACTAATCAGTGCAGTCAGTCGGTCTGTCACAGTCCAGTCAGGAAAAAATACGTCATGATAGTGTCCCCTGATCTATAGGAGAGAAAAAACAAAAAAAACAAACAGAATGTGAGACAATGAGTAAAGAGTCTGAAATAAAAACATTCTGTTGTTTATCAGTGAAGTGAAGAGCACTGAAGCTCATCCTCAAACTTATCTGTGTGTTCTTCATCTGGAACAAAAATAAAAATGAGAGTGCACAGTCATTTTTGTTGTGACTTCGTGTGTATCTCTCTAACAATTTTTACGTCTTATCAGACGGGAGGTTTAACAGTCTGACAAAGAGAAACGCACACTTGGAGCTTTAAGCAAAAAGTGTGTGTTTATAATGTGTCCAAAATAATTATTCAACTAATGATCGGTATTCAGACACACAATTTCAAAAACCTAGTACTGAAACAAACGTCATTCCAAAATGGAGACATTTAAACTTTCTGCCCAGTAAGTAGGCTCGTGCAACTAAAGCTTTGGAGGGAGTAAAATTAGTTTGTGGCCTGTTTTAGTTTTTTCCCTGGATAATCTGTAGGAAAACCTGTCAGAAAAACTTTCTAATTTGCCGTCTATTCTACCTAAAAGGAAATAAAATTATTATCCCCATTTTTCCCCACTAAAATGACCAGTGTTTATTCTTTTTAACTCTAACATTTTAATTTTAGAACCCCAAAACACACTCAAATTCATGAGCGTTACTAATGTCAAATGCACACGTCAGGCAGCTGTTACAGGATCTGAGAAAATACATAGTCTAGTCTACTGTAAGTGGGGGTAAAATCTGTCAAGAATATCTCTTTCAGAAGCGTTTTTGGAAACTATCATTGTATCACTTTGTATCCTAAATAGCAAACAAGACAAAGAGCAAGACAGTGTATCAGTGCGAAGCAGTTTCTTCATTGCAAAGCATGTGTTTGCATTTTGTTTTGAGTGTGTGGGATACTCATCTATAGCCGTCGTGAGTGTGGTTCCCAGACTTTTCAGCACCTCCGCCCGTTTTGTTTCTCTGTCCCACCTTCCTTGGACACATCCGTCTCCAATGTCCGTGCTGACCACAGTTGAAACAAGTGACTTTATCCACTTGTTGAATGTTGCCACGGAGTCGTCTCCCCCCGCCTCTCGCCTGGCCCCCCGGGTATCCCTTGTCACTATAGACAACAGCAGCCGTCAGGGTTTCCAATAGTTCCACCTGTTTCTCCTCGCTGTGTTTTTGAGACCTTCTGTCCCTGTTCCTAGATATCCGCTCGAGGTCCAACAGGAGGAGCAGGTCTATCAGGCGTGGGTCAAGATCTTTGAGTTCTGTCCGCTGCTGATGCAGTGGAGGGGCTGAGGCAGGGAGTGGATCAGGTTTCTTCTCCTCTGGCATGCACATGGTCTGTGGCTGGTCGGGCACGGCTGGTCTGTGCGTCGTCTGTGGTGGGTGAGATGGTGTTGGCGGAGGGCTTCCAAGTGGGAAACCCACGTCACTAGGACTCGGACAAAGAGAATAAGGTGCATTAGTGTGTGTATGCATGTTATCAGTGTTTAGCAGAGAAAGCTCAGGTTGCAATTGTATTTTCTCCCTGATGTTGGCTTCGTTTATCCATATTTGAAGGCATTTTTTGTTATCCTTTAAGAACTTTAATTTGTAATACCTTTTGATTTTTGATTTCCCCCCTTGTCTGATTTCTTCTTCTTCTAAATCCTGTCTCAGATCTTTTAGCTTGCCCGTGCACAGCGTTCCCTTTTTAGGAAAACCAAAACTCTCAACCCAATATGGTACATATTTAACACTCGGAAGACCGTACTTTTTCACCATTTCCTCAAAGAGTGTCCCTGCCAGGGCGGGTGACGTAGACAGATTGGAACCCATATTCAACGAAAATGGGGGAAAACGTTTTCTAAACCATACGTGGAGGTCGTCACCCCCAAGGCTGCTTTCTCTCAAGTACAAAGCAACAGAAATTCACAGATATAAGGGTTTCATACACAGAAAACCCAGGAAAAACCGTAAGCATCCACTAAAAAATGCTTAGAATGTCACCTTCCCACCCTGCAAGATCTCTCTGACAATACGGTCGTCCGAGTGTTGCCTGTGCAGTCAGAATAACAGAAAAAAACCAAAAAAGTCCTCAGTCATATCACGTGTCAAAACACGACAGTATTTGTTTCTTATGTTTTCACAAGTCAATTCGAATTATTGTATTTTTAGAAAAACATAAACTTACCCTGCTGTTAGGAGATTTTTCCTTTTCTTTAGATCAGCGTGGAGTGTCCCGGGGAGCTCTGTGCGTGTTTAACTGATCCTCCACCATTTAGAGGTTTGAGGCGTTATCTCTGGCCTTGAAGGGCGCAGAGGTTCCGGAGAGCAAATCCTCAGCCCACGCACAGAAGCTCACCAGCAGACACCCAGCACTGATCCCACTTCTGACACCAAAATTGTGGTGGAAAATACCCAGGAGACAGCAAGTGTAGATTAGTTAACTGTTTTAGAATAATTGAAGATGAAACAAGTACAAAGAAATAGTCGTAGACTGAAACCAATGTAGGTTTTTGTAATTTATTGAAGTAGTATATATTCTGCAGAATAGGAGGACTGGTTCACAGGATGCACGGAGCAAGATGTGGAAGAGTCTTCAAAGTTCACACATCAAGAACATCAGCTTAAATACACAGATATGAGAGAGGGAGTGACATCGGCATGTGATCTCATCTATACATGGTGTTGTGCATGTCACATGTATAGTATGAACTTTAAGCACACAATTCAATCTAAAAACAAATGAAGATGAGACCTTCTGGTGCCAATGTGACTTCCCCTATCGCCCCTGGTCATACGTCAATTCAATGAGCTATATCGTAAACTATAGATACGCACAAGGATGGCCTTCTGCTCTATCTGGTTCACAGAGAGGCTACTACACACTTAGCTAGCCCTAGAGGCACTTGAGGTGATTAAAACAGTAGGACATTGTGTCCGTAACTAATCTATGTTAAAAAACAGTGGATGAGATGCGTACATCTGACTAACTCAAAGGATCATGAGGAACAATACAAGAGTCATAAGATAAAAACATGAGAGTAATTTTGCCATCACATATCCTTCATCTCTGCATTGCCTTCTCTCACAACTCCTGCCCACGTTTTCTGATCGTCCACTATACATCATACCAACATGAAAAACAGACACACAATGTACACACAAGTACTTTTAGTATTGCAAACTATTGTATTGTAATGAACACGGTGTATTCCCGACATTCTGTCGAAGATGGTGATATTCTTAGCAAGAGACACCTTTTTAATGAGGGATAGCTAACTAGTGAAATAAACAAGCAAACAAACAACAGTTTACGTATTGGCGATGTAATCAAAATACGTAGTAGTTTGGTCGTTTGCTCACTGGCACGACGTCCCCGGGACGTCGCTGCTCTAAGTCTCTGCAACATATAGCCGCTCTCTCTGCGACGTATATATATTTACATCGTTCCAACGTATGTCATACATTGCACAGATACAAGCTCATATACATCGTTACAACGTATTTCATACATCGTACAGATGCATGCTCATATACATCGTCCCAACATCTGCTATGCATCTTACAGATGCGGTCTCAGGCACATCTTCCTGACATCTACGAGCTACGTATAACAACTCCTGCCCACTTTTCAAACAACTAACAGTTTACCAAAGTTAGCTACCCTTGCTATAAACGTGAAACGGAAAAGTACCAATAAAATTAATTTTGATATTGATAATTGTATTGATCTTAAAGTCAAATATGATTCAATATGTCCATCAAACGTAGTCCTAGTTAAAGCCGATAATAAACAGCTAATGTCAGTTTTATGTAATGTTAGCTAGGATTATGGGGTGTGTCACATTATCTATACTGTGATACACCCCAACCGGCACGTCAGACACCACCTACCAAGAGCCTGGGTCTGTCCCAGGTTTCTTCCTAAAAGGGAGTTTTTCCTCACCACTGTTGCACTGAGTGCTTGCTCTTGGGGGATTTGTTGATTTTTTTGTAAATTATAGAGTGTGGTCTAGACCTACTCTATCTGTAAAGTGTCTTGAGATAACTCCTGATTTGATACTATAAATAAAATTGAATTGAATTGAATTGAATTTAGCTTCAACAAAAGGTAGCTAAAACATAAAGTTAAGTGATTGGACAGTAACTACATTAAGCTAACGCTAGCTTGTCAGGTAAATATTTTTTATTTAAGTAATCGTTAGTGATATATCAGTAAGAAAATGATGGTAACAGGTGACGGTGCTCTTTGGGGTGTTTTGAAGGCTAACGTTAGCCGACGAAAACGGGCACCATCTAATAACTGATGTTTTATGACTTGGCAGTCCGAACCCCATTTTCAAAATCAATTGTTAACCAGATTTAATACCGAGTGTACAGAAACGAACCACAGTCTTACTAAACTGTCCTAAAACTTATTTTACATAGTGTCATTTTGGTAATAAGCAGGGTAAAAATAAAACCTTATAATCACAATGTAATAAGTACGAATGTTAGCCTGCCATTAGACGGCCCCTAAACCTCTTCACCTTTTTAAATATGCTTACACGTTAGTTGGCAGATTAGCTAGCTAACGCTATATAGCTAACAACATGCTGAATTTGCCTTTACATTTTGAGTCGATAACTAAGTCTTCAACTTTAATTCAATTCAATTCAATTTTATTTATAGTATCAAATCATAACAGGAGTTATCTCAAGACACTTTACAGATAGAGTAGGTCTAGACCACACTCTATAATTTACAAACAAAACAACAAATCCCCCAAGAGCAAGCACTAGTGCAACAGTGGCGAGGAAAAACTCCCTTTTAGGAAGAAACTTGGGACAGACCCAGGCTCTTGGTAGGTGGTGTAGGACGTGCCGTTGGGGTGCATCACAGTATAGTTAATAAACAGTGACTAGAAATAGTGGTTGTAGTAGCGCAGGGAGCAGCACGGCATAGCAGGGTATTTCAGCAGAACCACGGCAACAGCTGGAACCATGATTTTGGTGCCATCCTAATCCCGGGATTTCATCCTGGGTGAAAAGAAACAGAAAGACTCCGGCGAGCAAGCTCCCAGGGCTAGGTTAGTAACAAGCATTTCTGGGACAGAGACGCAGGTGGGCCGGGCTAGGCAGATGCTGCAACTCCTCACTCCCTAACTATAAGCTTTATCAAAGAGGAGAGTCTAAAGTGATGAAAGCTCTGGGTGTGGAGGGGCTGTCTTGGTTGACACGCCTACTCAACATTGCGTGGAAGTCTGGGACAGTGCCAAAGGAGTGGCAGACCGGGGTGGTGGTTCCCCTCTTCAAAAAGGGGGACCAGAGGGTGTGTACCAATTACAGGGGTATCACACTTCTCAGCCTCCCTGGTAAAGTCTACTCCAAGGTGCTGGAAAGGAGGGTTCGGCCGATAGTCGAACCTCAGGTTGAAGAGGAACAATGCGGATTCCGTCCTGGTCGTGGAACAACGGATCAGTTCTTTACTCTAGCAAGGATCCTGGAGGGAGCCTGGGAGTATGCCCATCCAGTCTACATGTGTTTTGTGGATCTGGAGAAGGCATATGACCGGGTCCCCCGGGAGACTTTGTGGGAGGTGCTGCGGGAGTATGGGGTGAGGGGGTCCCTTCTCAGGGCCATCCAATCTCTGTATGACCAAAGCGAGAGTTGTGTCCGGGTTCTCGGCAGTAAGTCGGACAGGTTCCAGGTGAGGGTTGGCCTCCGCCAGGGCTGCGCTTTGTCACCAATCCTGTTCGTAGTATTTATGGACAGGATATCGAGGCGTAGTCGTGGTAGGGAGGGGTTGCAGTTCGGTGGGCTCGGGATCTCATCGCTGCTCTTTGCAGATGATGTGGTCCTGATGGCATCATCGGCCTGTGACCTTCAGCACTCACTGGATCGGTTTGCAGCTGAGTGTGAAGCGGCTGGGATGAGGATCAGCACCTCTAAATCTGAGGCCATGGTTCTCAGCAGGAAACCGATGGAGTGCCTTCTCCAGGTAGGGAATGAGTCCTTACCCCAAGTGAAGGAGTTTAAGTACCTTGGGGTCTTGTTCGCGAGTGAGGGGACAATGGAGCGGGAGATTGGTCGGAGAATCGGCGCAGCGTGGGCGGTATTACATTCAGTTTATCGCACCGTTGTGACGAAAAGAGAGCTGAGCCGGAAGGCAAAGCTCTCGATCTACCGGTCAGTTTTCGTTCCTACCCTCACCTATGGTCATGAAGGTTGGGTCATGACCGAAAGAACGAGATCCAGGGTACAAGCGGCCGAAATGGGTTTCCTCAGGAGGGTGGCTGGCGTCTCCCTTAGAGATAGGGTGAGAAGCTCAGTCATCCGTGAGGAGCTCGGAGTAGAGCCGCTGCTCCTTCACGTCGAAAGGAGCCAGTTGAGGTGGTTCGGGCATCTGGTAAGGATGCCCCCTGGGCGCCTCCCTAGGGAGGTGTTCCAGGCACGTCCAGCTGGGAGGAGGCCTCGGGAAAGACCCAGGACTAGGTGGAGGGATTACATCTCCAACCTGGCCTGGGAACGCCTCCGGATCCCCCAGTCAGAGCTGGTTAATGTGGCTCGGGAAAGGGAAGTTTGGGGTCCCCTGCTGGAGCTGCTCCCCCCACGACCCGACCACGGATAAGCGGACAACGATGGATGGATGGATGGAGAGTCTAAAGTTTACTCTTGAATGTGGTGACAGTATCTGCCTCCTGGACCCAGACTGGGAGCTGGTTCCACAGGAGTGGAGCCTGATAGCTAAAGGCTCTGGCTCCCATTCTACTTTTAGAGATTCTAGGGACCACAAGTAACTCTGCATTCTGGGAGTGCAGTGCTCTAGTGGGACAGTAAGGTACTATGAGCTCTTCAAGATATGATGGTGCTTGACCATTTAGAGCTTTGTAGGTCAGGAGAAGGATTTTAAATTCAATCCTGAATTTTACAGAGAGCCAATGCAGAGAAGCTAATACAGGAGAGAAATTATCTCTTTTCTTAGTTCTTGTCAGAACACGAGCTGCAGCATTCTGGATCAGCTGGAGAGTCTTAAGTGACTTGTTTGAGCAACCTGATAGTAAGGAATTACAATAGTCCAGCCTGGAAGAAACGAATGCATGGACTAGTTTTTCAGCATCGTTCTGAGACAGGATGTTCCTTATTTTGGCAATGTTACGAAGATTAAAAAAGGCTGTTCTTGAGGTTTGTTTTAAGTGGGCATTAAAGGATATATCCTGATCAAAAATAACTCCTAGATTTCTGACAGTATTGCTGGAGGCCAGGGCAATACCATCCAAGGTAGCTATATCTTTAAGATAGTAAGTTTTGAAGTTGTTTAGATCCCAGCACAATAACCTCAGTTTTGCTTGAGTTTAGCATCAGAAAGTTGTAGGTCATCCATGCTTTTATATCTTTAATACATGCTTGAAGTTTAGCTAACTGACTGCTTTCATCTAGTTTGATTGATAAGTATAATTGGGTGTCATCTGCATAACAGTGAAAGTTAATTGAGTGTTTCCTAATAATATTGCCTAGAGGAAGCATATTTAAGGAGAATAGAATTGGTCCAAGCACTGAGCCTTGTGGAACGCCATGGTTAACTTTAGCGTACTTGGAGGATTTGTCATTAACATTAACAAATTGAGATCGATCAGAGAAATAGGACTTAAACCAGCTCAGTGCGATTCCTTTAATGCCAACTAAGTGTTCCAGTCTCTGTAACAGGATAGTATGGTCAATAGCGTCAAAGGCAGCACTAAGATCTAGTAAGACAAGTATGGAGACAAGTCCTTTGTCTGAAGCAGTTAGAAGGTCGTTAGTAATTTTCACCAGTGCCGTCTCTGTGCTATGATGCTTTCTTAATCCTGACTGAAAGTCCTCAAATAAACTATTGCTATGTAGGAAATCACATAACTGATTAGCAACTACCTTCTCAAGGATTTTGGAGAGGAAGGGAAGATTAGATATAGGTCTATAGTTGGCTAAGACCTCAGGATCGAGGGTGGTTTTTTTCAGAATAGGTTTTATCACATCTACTTTAAATGGCTGCGTTACATAACCTGTTAATAAGGACATATTAATCATATCTAATAATGAAATGTTAACCAGTGGTAGCGCTTCTTTAAGTAGCCTCGTTGGGATGGGTTCTAAGAGACAGGTAGATGGCTTAGCTGAAGAGACCTTTAACATTGATTGTTGAAGGTTTATAGGGTAAAAGCAGTCTAAGTATATGTCAGGTCTTGTCGTTCCATCTAGCAGTCCTGCGTTTGAAGGTGAACTGTTAGAAGTTGAGGGCAAGAGGTGATTAATTTTATCTCTAATTGTTATAATTTTATCATCAAAGAAGCTCATGAAGTCGTCACTACTCAGAGCTATAGGAATAGATGGCTCAGTAGAGCTGTGACTGTCTGTCAGCCTGGCTACAGTGCTGAAAATAAACCTTGGGTTGTTCTTATTTTCTTCTATTAGTGATGGGTAATAGTCTGATCTGGCATTTCTGAGGGCCTTCCTATAGGTTTTCAGACTGTCTTGCCAATCTAAACGAGATTCTTCCAGTTTGGTGGAATGCGATTTACTTTTTACGTTTTTTTTTACGTTTTCGCGAGATTTGTTTTAGTTTGCGAGTTTGGGAGTTATACCAAGGTGCTAGTTTCCTTTGCTTCCTCCTCTTCTTTTTGAGAGGAGCAACAGAGTCTAAAGTCGTCCGTAGGCAGGCCGTAGCACCGTCTACAAAATTATCAATTTGGGAGGGACTGAAGTTAACAAAAAGGTCCTCTGTTATATTAAAGCACGACATTGACTTAAATGCTGTTGGAATATCTTCCTTAAATTTAGCTATAGCACTGTCAGATAGGCATCTAGTGTAGAAGCTTTTATCTGATTTCATATAGTCGGGTAGTAAGAATTCAAAAGTTATTAAAAAATGGTCTGATAATAAACGATTCTGCGGAAATACTATTAAATCTTCAATTTCGATGCCGTATGCCATCACAAGGTCGAGGGTGTGGTTAAAACAGTGAGCGGCCTTATGCACACTCTGACTGAAACCAACTGAATCTAATAGTGAGTTGAAAGCAATACTAAGGTTGTCGTCAACGTCCATGTGAATATTAAAGTCACCTACAATAAGTACTTTGTCTGATTTTAGGACTAAACATGATAAAAACTCTGAGAATTCAGATAAAAATTCTGAATACGGACCTGGAGCTCAGTAAACAACAACAAATATAATTGGCTGTACTGTTTTCCATGTTGGATGTTGAAGATTAAGAACTAGGCTTTCGAACGAGTTATAATTTAGTTTAGGTTTAGGATTAATTAACAGGCTTGAATCAAATATGGCTGCAACTCCCCCTCCTCGGCCTGAGCCTCTAGGTATTTGAGTATTATTATGACTGGGAGGAGTGGCTTCATTTAAACTAACATATTCTTCATTGTACAGCCAGGTTTCAGTAAGACAGAATAGATCAATTTTATTATATGATATTGATTGATTAGAGTTCAAATCCACTGTCCATGACATCAACAGCGTGTGTTGTAAAGACATCCAGACGCTCATTAAACAATGCTTTCAAATGACCCGCGAACAACTGAGGAACTTCTAATACATTGTTCCGACATAGTTAATACGTTGCTGCGATGTATAGTTTTCCATCATAATAAGAAATCCAGACGCTCAAAAAACGATGCTTCCAAATGACCCGCGAACAACTGAGGAGCTTGTAATACATCTAACCAACAAAGTTAATACGTTGCTGCGATGCTTCCAAATGACCCAGGATCAATTGCAGATGAAGCGATCTTTTGCATACGTCGTGGCGACGTATGTGTGCTTACTGGAAGTATGATGTCCAGGGGGACGACAAAGATATATGCAGCCTCTCTCAAAACACTCTTAGCACTGATCTCGGGAAAGCTACTCATTGTTGCATTTATTTCATTAGGATAGCTTAGTTCATGTTTCACTAGTATTTTCTATTTGAACAAACTGCTTTCTGTTAGCTTGTTGTAAGAATGCTGGGATTCCGGGGGAACTCTTGAACATTAAAAAACTAAAGCCTTAAGACGTGAATAACTTTCCCACAGTCAGTGATAACCCTATCTCCCTGTACCTGGATAATTTCTGCCGCTGCTGCCAAATGACTCACTGATTGAAGTCTGTCTTGCCCTAGCACCTTGCGTCTTCTCACCCTGGACCTCCTCCTCAGACCGCCACTTCATTATATTATCATATTCACTCTTATTAACCTCCGATGTTTAGCGAGGTTTGTAGTGTTACCACTGTATCTCACTGTGTTTCCACACACATCACACACAGCGTCACTGCTGTCTTTACAGCTAAAATACAGCCAGACATGACTCCTTTTGTGGTCAGCCATAGTCACTCTGCAGTCTTCAGTCTTCATAGCGGGAAATTAAAGAAGGGCTGCTGCAGTGGTCAGCTCCGTCACAGAGCCGCAGTGCACACACAACTGACCAGCGGAAGGAGAAGTAGTTCCTTCCCCTAACCGGATATAATTAGACTTTTCTGGTGACAAGTTACTTATGATGACATAAACACTCACTCCAAATTACTGAGTTTAAATATAGATCCTTTTATATGAGAATCGATACTAGAGCAGGAGACGTTGGGATCGTAAATATTGATACTTTAGTATCGATCCGCACATCACTACAATGAGGACCAGTCTGCTTTCTTACCACGGAGACCAAGAAGAAAAGAGGGAAACGGAGAGCAAGAGAGAGAGCGTAAGAGACATAGACATAGACAGATGGAGTCAGAAAGACAGGTAGAGGGTGTGAGAGCTCGTCCAGCAGCACCGTGACCCCCTGTTTGCCCAGCGTTCCGTCCTCTCCGTCTCCCCGCAGGAGAGGAGAGCACAGCCTGTCATATAAAATAAGAGTGAAGCAGAACCTGAAACTGGGCCAGATAACGAAGAAGGCGAGGACACAGCAGTGGTGCCTGAAAAAAGAAGAGCGGGTGCAGCTGAAGCTGAGACGGCATCGGCAGGAAGTCAAAAGGTGTGTCTCAAATCGCGCACTTCCCTTAGTGCACTCAGGGAAGTGCACTTCGTACACTACGTATTTACTTGCACAGTGCGTAAAATTTGACGGGGGAGTGTTGTGAACGTCATTTCCAGTAAGTACACACTGCCATATGTACTTACTGGAAATGACGATCACAACATCTCAGTCCTCTTGTGAAATTGTGAATTGTACCCAGCGCAGAGCATTCCCACCACCCATTGTCACTCGCGAAAAATACATTTCTGCTTTGTTCATCAAAATTAATGTGATTGTTTTTATTGTTGCTTGTATTTGCAACCATAAACGTACCAGTATGATATTCATACTTTTGCTCTTAATTCATTGTAAAAAAATAACCAAAAATAGCCATTTTGAGTTATTTTAGCAAAATTGGAGCAATTAAAATGGTGTCCAACTGACATATAACGTTAACATAGAAAATAGTCATATTATATGTTTATATAAGGGTGTTTATTGCAATAGCTATTAATTACAGTGACAATACAAGAGTGAAAGCAGAGGCAACTCAATAGACATTTAAATTAGTGCCGTCAGTTTAACGCGTTATTAACGGCGTTAACGCAAACCCATTTTAACGGCGATAATGTTTTTATCGCACGATTAACTTTTTTTCAGATCTAGCTAGACCGGAAACAAAACAGACACGGCCGGCAAAATTGCGAATCCCACTATGGCCACGCCATGTCTCGCCCTACAAAGCAGCTCGATTGGTTGGGGTTAGGCATTTCACCTCGAGTGGTTAAGGTTAGGATAGCAGATTGGTCAGGGGATAGGACTTGAACTAATGGGGTTACGTTACCTTGGACGCCTGGCCAATAGTAGTGATTGAAGGCTGGGTCTTGGCGTGGCCAGCCGCACACACACTTGTTTGGGCTTGCGAGCCCTGTAGCTGTAGCTAGCTAGTACTGCAGGTTCGTCACGGCGATTAGCTTCGGAGCGAGTAACGACTCTAGAGTCATAGTGAGAGAGACAAAGTGTCTCCTCTGTTCTTTCTGACCACGATGGGAAACCTGGAGCAGGAAAAGTTAACACTCTCCTTGATTTTACATTGTTTATGGAGGACAACCAGGAAATGAGTCGGGGAAAACCTGCTCCTGCCTCTGCTTGCATTTTTCTGCTGATCATCTTGCTTTTCCTCTGAGAGAAACTATGAGCAGCGGCTCTTGGATACTTATAAATCACTGGACTATACACTTTTTGTAGACATAGTAGGCTATTGCCATATTTAATCATTTTTCTTCGTGAGCGTGGCCTACCAATAGCTCAAGCCTGTACTGCAGTGACTGGAAACGTGATACTTAGCTAAAGCTAATTAGCAGCAAGATGCCTCCCTTCTCCGTGGATGACTACTACAAACTCCTTCAGAAGATTGCTACAAGAAAGAAAGAAAGCTACAGGGAAAGCTAACGACTGGGCCTCAAACTCTGATTGTAGGTGACTCTGCTGTAAAAGATGTAAAAAGCAGAAAAAACACCAAAATACTCTGTTTTCCCAAAGAAATGGTGTCTGGCTTGGTCAACAGAATCCCGGATATCGTGGCAGCACACCCAACTGTGAATAACATTATACTGCATATAGGGTCACATGATGTTGTAAAGCAACAGTCTGAAGTGCTGAAAAAGGACTTCATGGATCTACTGAAAACAGTCAGCTCCCTAAATGCGAGGGTGTTTATCAGTGGATCTCTACCACCAGTCAGAAGAGGAGTTGAGAGATTCAGCAGACTGTTGGCACTGAGCACATGGCTTTCAACTGCGTGTACCGCTCATTCTCTGCAGTTCATTGACAATTTTGACATGTCAGATAGATACGATCTGAACCACTGCAGGGTAGTATCATGGATGCCTACACAGTGCTCTAGGCGAGAAATAAGAATGGTGTGATCAATTGTGTCGAAAGCAGCAGTAAGGTCTAAAAGCACAAGAATAGCTGAGTCCCCATGGTCTGTAGTTAATAGAAGATCATTAAAAACTCTTAAAAGTGCAGTCTCAGTACTATGAAAAGCTTTAAAACCAGACTGAAAAGAAGAATACTATTCTAGAATACTATTTGAGTTTAAATAGGATTGTAATTGTGCAAAAACAGTTTTTTCTAAGATTTTGGACAAAAAAGAAAGCTTTAGTAGTGTCCAGATTTTGCTTTTTAATTAGAGGTACAACAGTTGCCTCCTTGCAATAAGCTGGGACAATTCCTGAAATCAGACTTCTGTTAATCATTTTTTGGACAGTTGGCCCTATAGTGGTCCAGACCTCTTTAAAAATGCGAGGGAGAATAATGTCCATAGGACATACTGAAGGTTTAAGCTGTAAGATTAATTCATTGAGGCAAGCAAGCGACACAGGCTCAAACTGATCAAACACTGTTTAACAGTGTCATTTTAATAAACATTTTGTGTTTTGTATAACTTTGTACATTAATTGAAGATACATGTAGTGTAGTTAAAGTGACTTTTGGTGACAAGAGGTCTTTGTTTCTTTCTATCTACTGTGGCCCAACATGAGGTAATAATGTTTTTATTGCACTGGAAAGGATACGTTACTTTACTAAAAACAGGTTTGAATGATTTGGGACGTTTTCATAACTTCCTGAAGAATTAAAACATACAAATTGATGGAGGAACTGTTGGACTGATCTGATGCTTTACTTGGCTGTTTATTCATTTAGTATATTTTATTTATTATTGTATTACTTATTTTGACGTACTACTGTGCAATATTAAAGCTATTTCTTCCTATTATTATTATTATTATTATTATTATAGGGGTGGATGATAGATGCACTGTTTCTGCACTTTGTAGGTGCCATCTTTGTTCCATGGCTTGTTGCGCATGTTAATATTGTAAAAAACAAAAACAATAAATATAAGTTTGAAAAAAATAAAATATGTATTATCTTTTTTTTTTCTTTCTAGGAGACAAGCAGTGACGAGGAGTTGAGGGAGGAAACGAAGATAAATGAAGAGTTCAGGAAATATTTTGACTCAATCAGAAGAATGCAGGCGAGGCCCAGGAGGGAGATGCTTCTCCTACAAGGTACATTAATGTCCTTTTGGATTTCTTTAGTCTGAGTTGTTGTTACCAGGCTGGAGGTTGGAAGGTAACTTTAAAACGATTTTTCCCTCTAAAGTCGCTGAAAGCTGCTGCCGTTTCAATCCTGTCCTGGGCTGTTGCTTCATTTCCCCCGCGACTGAAGCACACACGCACGCACGCACGCACGCACGCACACACACACACACACACACACACACACACACACGATGGATGCAGGAAAAAACACAGATGAGATGTGCAGGATGACCTAAATTGAGGACAGCTACGCTCGTTATTGTAAGTGCAATGATAAGTTAAAGTCCAATAAGTACTTTATGAATGTGTCCCAGGCCAGGATAGGAAATGAACTAACAATGTCAAGATTAACAAGCCACTGACAGTGACAGATAGGCTATGTTTAAATTTGATTCATTCAATGTTTTTGTCTTAATCCACCAGCCATTTTCATATTATACCAACATTTCATGTGTTATGGTGCACATTCACCAGTGTTGTTTTGTTGTTGTGGTGCGCGTAGGCCACTCCTGTTTTGTCAGTCATCTCATCTCTTATATGCAGTGGCGTAAAGAGCCAACACCAGGCCCCTATGCATGATTATCAAGGCGGGGCCCCCTATTACAGCACGTGATGACGGCGCAATGTCCACGAGTAGGCTACCATGAATAGGACAGGATAGGATCAGAGAGACACAGCAATTCCTGTTTTTCACCTTTATGAGGCAAAAAAATGGCTGGTAGAAAGTCACTGTGGCAGGTGGATTTTTAAATCCACCTGCCACAGTGACTTGTGGTAAAAAAAAGTTAACTTCATGCCCTGATGGCAACATATACATAACTTTACCCAAATACAAAACAAGTGTAGACAGATGTGCAGATATTAAATATGTCTTAAAATATAGTAAAAGTCCGACAAACAGTTGTAAAAATACATTCAGGTAACCAGTCTGGGAATCTGCAGACTGCTGAAAAAGATTCAGCTGCATGTCCTGATGTTACCTGGTGTCACATGACCACATGTTTACATGTTACCTGGTGTCACATGACCACATGTTTACATGTTACCTGATGTCACATGACCACATGTTCACATGTTGTGTGATGTCACATGACCACATGGTCAGTGCCATGTTCAGCCCCAACCAAACGTAACATGTTTTTTTTAAACTGAAACGGGTGTGTTGAACACCCTGCTGTGAGCTCTCTGCCTTTTAATAACCACTTTTTACATACACATCTTTGCTGATTGGCCATCACCTGGGACACAGCCAATTAAAGAGGGACACAGCCACTAAACCACAGAAAACGCAACTCAAAGCAGTTGCACACGGTTTTGAGTAAACATGTCGTTCAACCAGGAAGCAAAACAGTGCACACCGTTTGAGGTTGAACGTGCCCCTACAAAAAGAGCCAGACTGTTAGAAAGTTCTGTATTATGTATTATATTTAGTGCTGTCAAACGATTCAAATATTTAATCGCGATTAATCGCATTAATGTCATAGTTAACTCACAATTAATGGCATATTTGTATCTATTCTACTCAGCCGATAGTGCAGTTAAACCATGGCTTAATACTTTCTTTTTCTCCAGTTAGCTTTGAACATAGCAGTCAGGCTGCTGCTCTTTATTCACCAGAGGCTCATCACCCCAGCCTCTTATTTCAGAAAGAATGAACAGTAATGGTTACCAATAAAAGGTAAGCCTGCTACTTCTTTGCTTTGAGCCAGTTACTCAAACAGATAAGCCTGTTGACATTTTCAGACAACAGGGAAGCTCCCTTCTTTAGTCCAACATGCCCAGACAGTGGAAACCTTTCAGAAGGTACTGATGTGGCCCGTGTTGCTGAGTACTTGGTGTGCAAGGCGGGCCATTTCACTGTGTCCCTTCATGTGTGGACCACCATTCATGGGGATAGTCATCATGACAACCTTGTAGCGCTCCAGACATCGCACAATACTGTCCTCCTCTTCATCAGACGAAGACTTGTGTGCAAGCTGTGTCTCAAAACGTAACGTTAGCCTACTACTCTCTGGCCGGCTCGCAAGCCCAAGCCTTTTGTTCTGTTTCCGGTCTAGCTAGATCCGGTGTGGTGTTGTAGTTTTTCTAATGTTACTAGTTGTTGCAACAGCATGTGGAAAAAACTACAAAGTTTCCTAGGCCAAAAAGAACGTTAATCTCGTGATAAAAACAATTCAAATGGGTTTGCGTTAACGCCGTTAATAATGTGTTTAACTGACAGCTCTAATTATATTACACGTCTTACAATGCAGGTTTTGGTTCTGACATCTTTTAAAGAACAGAAGAGAGAGTTTGTTTTTAACATCGTTTGGGCCTATAAATAAGAGAACAGGAGGAAGAAGGATCCATTTGTTTTTAACGGACTGTCAGGCCTATAAAGAACACAAGAGGAGGAAGAAGGATCCATTTGTTTTTAATGGAGTCTGTCAGGCCTATAAAGAACACAAGAGGAGGATGAAAGATCTGTTTGTTTTTAACGGAGTCAGTCACACCAAACCGGCCTCGACACACATCTGGTAGAAGTGAGTCTGCTGACGGAGGAGCTGAGACGGAGAATCCATCTCTGAAATACAGCCTCGGTCCATAACTACCACCCTGAGAGACAGAGAGACAGACAGGAGGGTCAGAGAGACAGAAAGGAAATAGGGTTATATAATATATTGTTAAATAATTATCAACTATCCTTTCTAAATTAGATTTTATGTTTGCAGGAGCTCAGGAAAGACGAGGACCCTGTTTGTCTTAAAGAAATAACCCCTAATTTCCACCGGCTGCAGAACAGCTCTGGAACGGCTCCGGAGCGGCGGCGGAGTCAGTCAGTTTCCATTAAAGTCAAAGTGTGTATGTTTTCCACTGACTGCGGAACGTCTGCGTCCCGACTCCGGCACAGCTGCGGCGGTCCGCAGCCCTCCGGAACAGATATGCAGAGCTTCTATTTTGCCGGACGCCGGAGAGCTCCGCAGCAATTCAGCACACGGCAGATAATGCGGGACAGGAAGTTGAGCACAGAAACAAAATAAAACATCCGGTTCATTTTCAAAATAAAATACACCGTGCTCACTCATATTTCCCTTCACTACACCTTGAACACAAAGCACAGAGTTGTTTCCCCTCTCCTCCTCCTGGATGGCAACAAACTGTTGGTGGTTTTGTGGTTCTATTCTACGTGAATTCGCGAGATCTGTTGGGTCCTCATGACTTCAGCTGTAAGTCAGGGCCGCAGCCGTTCCGCAACAAATCCAGACCTGGTGTGTATTGACGGACGGCGGAGCACGGAGACAACACGCAGCGGAGCCGTTCTGCAGTTGGTGGAAATCAGCAGTAAGTTTTGGTAGGAACTCAGAATCTGTGTTGACTCGAATGTTTAAAAAAGCACAGAACGTCATAACATTTAAAAGTATTCAAACATAACATACTTTTTGCCTGCTGCAGGAAAACTGGAGAGGACTTTATATTCTACACATCTGTGATTAACTCCATATAAACCTCAACATTAATATTAATGGTTCAGTAAAATGTGGAATTACATTCTTATTGATCTAATCTTTTATAAACGCTGCCTTCAACCCCAGGGCAATAAAAACTGAAGAATGATCAACTCAGACTGCTTCTCAATCCCAAGAACGCAAAGAACAGACTTGTGTTCTTGGGGAGAACGTTCTTGCTGGTTGTTCTTGGAAGAAAGAACTCACAAGTTCACAAGCACAGAAAACGCTGTTAACAGTTTAAGTTTATGCGTTCTTCCTCTTATAGCTCCACACCCCCACAACAAAGGATACATGCAGTGCTCCAAAATAACAGCTAGAAATAAAAACCACAACAATATAACCATTTAATATTTAAACAATCTCCGGACAAGAAAACCTCATAATTTTATAACTATTGCAAACATATTGAAAAATAAAACATATTGAGCTTTACTTTTATTGTTTATGGTTTAGCTCAAACACCCCTTACTTATACAAAAGAGTGGAACAGGATCCCTACTATTATTAGTGTATTAGTTTAAGTCAGTTTAAATTAAAAAAGAAGTAGCCCTATGCTCTGGCATGTCCTAGCTGTCCCTATTAGTGTTATGTGGAATTATCATTTCTGTATTATTATAGTGCACTGTATATGCCCAGGGAGAGCAGATGGACATTAGCAATTACAATTATAAAGGTTGGTGTTTCCCCTTCAGTCTACATAACATGTCATAGCATGTTACCACTTTATGTACAACTGTTCATTTATCATACAGACTGAAACTCAACTTCTAATTCTACAACACCAAATCAGAAAAAGTTGGGACAGTATGGAAAACACAAATAAAAAAAGAAAGTAGTGATTTCTAAATGTACTTTGACTTGTATTTCATTGCAGACAATGTGAACACAAAATATTTCATGTTTTGTCTGGTCAACTTAATTTCATTTGTAAACATACATCCTTTCCTGTCATTCAGACCTGCAACACATTCCAAAAAAGGTTGGGACAGGAGCAGTTTAGGGCTAGTAATCAGGTAAATTGGTTAAATAATGATGTGATTTGAAACAGGTGATGTCAACAGGTGATTGTAATTATGATTTGGTACAAAAGCAGCATCCAAGAAAGGTCTAATAATAATAATAATTAAAGCTGCAAGCAGCGATGGACGGGCCCTCGCTCCTCTGCGCGCGTCGGGGTTAGTGGCGGACGCCGCTCCTTGCGACCGTGCATCTGCGCGGCACTCAGACGTTGCAAATCGTCGCCAATGAAAAGGGAACTCCCTGCCGAGTTCAACGATACCTCACACAAGACTCAATGTCGTACAGTTCATTATTTGTGAAAGGGGGCGTGGCCAACGCATAGGGGGCGGGTCAAACCATCACCAATGAAGAAGGAACTCTCTGCTGAGTTCAATGATACCTTACACAATAGTGTACCTTAAATGGGTCACCAGTTATGAAAGGGGGCGTGGCTTCAGCATAGGGGGCGGGTCAAACCATCGCCAATTAAAAAGGAATTATCTGCTGAGTTCAATGATACCTCACACAAGGGTCTACCTTAAACAGTTCAAATAGTAAGAAAAGGGGCGTGGCCTGAGTACGTGGGCGTGGTTAAAGTATATGGGGCGGCTCAGTATCACATATAGACCACACATTATAAGTTTCATGTAAATCGGATGATGTTTGTCATATAAGGCAGATTTCGTGTTGCCAGCGGGGGGCGCTATGACGGAATGTCAATTTTGGCCTGTCGGTGTCCTCAGGCCTGGACCCTTGTTAAACGTGAGAAGTTTCGGGCAGATATGACTACGTACACTAAAGTTACAACAACTTCTTTGTTCATCGAAGGATGCTCAAAATGGCCGCCACGCCACGCCCACGCCGTCTGACGAAAAGTTTTTCTTTTAACAACTTTTCATCGGAAAGGTGTTGTGATGGTACAGACCAAATTTGAAGTCCATCGGATGAAATCTCTAGGAGGAGTTCGTTAAAGTATAGCACCTTGACTTGTTGGCCTACTTCCTGCTGCCACTAGGGGGCGCTATGACATTGAGTAAATATCGGACCTTATATGTCCTCAGGGTTGGACCATTATGAATCATGAAAAGTTTCGAGCCAATTGGACAATGGACACTTGAGTTACACCAACTTCCTGTTTCGATGGCGAAACGCACAAAATGGCCGCCCCGCCACGGCCATGCCCTACGATCAAAAGTTTTTCTTTTTACAACTTTTCATCTATCATGTCTTAAGATGGCACAGACCAAATTTGAAGTTGATCGGATGAAATCTCTAGGAGGAGTTCGTTAAAGTACGACATGTGGAAATGGCCAAAATCGCACTAATTTCGAACTTTCAATTCAAAATGGCGGACATCCTGTTGGGTTTAGGGTATGGCTACAATGATGTTTTGTGTACGTCCTGCCATGCTACATATGTGTACCAAATTTCGTGAGTCTACGATAAATGTACTGCAGGGGCTCAATTTCTTTAACTTTGTAGGGGGCGCCAGCGAGCCATTTTGAATATGTTAAGCCCCTCAAAAAGGCAATTCATTGCGCGGAAGAAAGAAAGAAAGAAAGAATAATAATAATAATTCCTTCAGTTCCAATAGGGCCTTCGCCGCTGTCGGCGCTCGGTCCCTAATAATAAATTGAATTTATATAGCGCTTTTCATAGACTCAAAGTCGCTTTACAGGGAAGAATTACAAGTAAGGAAAATACAGCATAACATGAGGGAAGGGGAGGAGAAAAAAAAACGACTCCCAATCTATGCTCAGTACAGTACAGAGTACAGTGTGGGAACAGGAAAAAAACCTCGGCAATAAGCACATACAACACGATTCAACACATGACTTGCAACAGGGGAGGGAAATGGGGGGGAATGGGGGGAATGGGGGGTGGAGGTAACCCAGACATAGGCAAGCACAGAGCCATAGAGATAGTGTCTTTCTCTATCACTCTGGGCAAGCAGCCATCAGAGCAGGCAGAGAAGCGGCGAATAAACAGCGCCAGCGTCCTCTCCGTCCGACCCAATGGCGCTGGTCACAGACCAGCTTGTCAGACTGGGGGGTAAAAAAGCGGCGAAGGCGTGGGACGGGGGTATTAGGGGGGAGGGGGTCCTGGTGAGAGTCGCTTTGCCTGGCACCCATTGGGGCCTCAGTCCGCAGGATGCCATAGCGTTAACACAGCAAGTTGCCATGGAGACAACCTTGAATAGGTCCCAAGCAGAGTCAACAATCAGCAGGTGTCTGAGGGAAGTTGGGGAGGAACGCAAGAGTGTCTCTCTGCAATGCTCTTCGAGGGGGATGTGAAGTTCCAGCAGCGGCCTTGGCCGAGGCCAGTGCTGGATAAGGGGGCCGAAAGTTGATAAGATTGGAGTTATTTTGTCTCGGCGCGAGTAGCTGCATTCCTTTACACAGCCACTCTGTTAGTCAATTTCTGGTCAATCTGTCTTTGTAAAAGCGGTGATCTATCCAAGATAATATCCAAATTGCAGTTCATCTCCATGTTGTTATCCATAGTGCGGTTAATAGTCCCAGCTTCAAACACTGACTGCTCTGCTCACCGCTTCAATCATTCCAGGCAGCTTTTTGGGGCTTTGAACAGCTGTCATAGTCTTGTCAAATTTGTCGATAAACCAGGCCAATGCCTAATCCAGTCAGCAAGGGCCTGTTATCATGGTTCCGAATATGTAGATATCCTCAACGTCCTCCACGGAAAGAGCCACCAGACACACGACCCGCCACTTCTCCCACGCGTCCATCGTGTAGCCAGCAGCAAACGTTCTGGCAGGGCAAGCAGGTTCCCCCGAACCCAAGCTCCTCGTCGAGAAGATGGTGTCAATTGCGTTGAGAGACCAGTTGATCAAATCCATGGTTTTAGGGTTTGGAGAGCAGTGCTGAGAGAGTCTCTCAAAGAGTTAGACGAGACAAGAGGAGAAAGCAGGGGAGGTGTGGGAGAGGAGAGGAGAGAAAATGCGACCGCCTTCGTTGAGAGCCAAACGAGAAGTCTAGTCTAGTCCTTTAGGAGCAAAGATGGGCCGAGGATCGCCAGTTTGCTAACAAATATGTGAGAAAATTATTGAAATGTTTAAAAACAATGTTCCTCAAAGAAAGATAGGAAGACATTTGCTTATTTCACCTTCAACAGTGCATAACATAATTAAAAGATTCAAGGAATGAGGAGGAATTTCAGTGTGTAAAGGACAAGGGCGCAAGCCTAAGCTGAACAACCGTGATCTCCGATCCCTCAGGCGGCACTGCATCAAGAATCGTCATTCATCTATAAGCGATATCACCACATGGGCTCAGGACTACTTTGGCAAACCTTTGTCAAGTACCACAATACATAGTTACAGCCACAAATGCCAGTTAAGACTGTACTGTGCCAAAAGGAAGTCCTATGTTAACAGTGTCCAGAAGTTCTGGGCTTGGAGGCATCTGGGATGGACCATCACACAGTGGAAATGTGTACTGTGGTCAGATGAATCAGTATTTCAGGTATTTTTTGGGAGAAATGGACGCCGTGTGCTCCGGACCAAAGAAGAAAAGGATCATCCAGACTGTTACCAGCAACAAGTCCAAAAGCCAGGGTCTGTCATGGTATGGGGTTGTGTCAGTGCCCTTGGCAAAGGTAACTTGCACTTCTGTGATGGGACCATTAATGCTGAAAAGTACATAGAGATTTTGGAGCACAATATGCTGCCTTCAAGAAGACATCTTTTCCAGGGACGTCCATGCATATTTCAACAAGATAATGCAAAACCACATTCTGCACACATTACAAAGTCCTGGCTGCGGAGGAAGAGGAAACGGGTACTTGACTGGCCTGCCTGCAGTCCCGACCTGTCTCCAATAGAGAATGTGTGGCGCATTTTGAAGCGCAAAATGCGACAACGAAGACCCCGTACTGTTGCCCACCTTAAGACTTGTTTGCAACAAGAATGGGACAAAATTACACCTGAAACACTTCATCACTTGGTGTCTTCAGTCCCTAAACGTCTTTTAAGTGTTGTGAAAAGGAATGGCAACATTACAAAGTGGTAAATGCTTTACTGTTCCAACTTTTTTTGAAATGTGTTAAATAGGATAAATTTTGTTTATTTGAAAAAAAAAACAATAAAAATCATGAGGAACACATTAAATGATGTGCTGTTGTATTGTTTGCAATGAAATACAAGTCAAAGTACATTTAGAAATCACTACTTTCTTTTTTTATTTGTGTTTTCCATACTGTCCCAACTTTTTCTGATTTGGGGTTGTAAATATAATGTATGTAGTCTCCTGAAGAGAAACAAGTATCTCTCTCTCCCCCCGCCTCTAACTACTGCGTTGTGGCCGTGTGTGTGTGTGTGTGTGTGTGTGTGTGTGTGTGTGTGTGTGTGTGTGTGTGTGTGTGTGTGTGTGTGTGTGTGTGTGTGTGTGTGTGTGTGTGTGTGTGTCTGTGTGTGACGACCCGCCAGCGAAGTTGTTAAGCCTGCAGGCGCTTGTGGAGTTTAACTCCGAAAAGGGTCCCGTTAATCTTATGATGGACATGTGTTGTGATATTTAAACAAACGATCCGTCAATGGCAAAATAAAAGCCTCTTATTTACGAGACCGGTCTGAGAGACCGGCTTTCAGCGGGGTGTCCGAACTTGACTGTCCAAGTGACGAGCTAGCAGTCCCGGCAGGCACTAGATGACTGCCGCGTCACTTTAATGGAGCTTCTCAGTTCCAAAAACTTTGGAGAAAATTGTCAATTCTGCATTGATTTTTGTAAGACTGCCTATATTCAAAACCTAAACAGTTCATTTCTCGTCTAAAACATTATCAGAAGTAAAGAATTAATACGGCAAAAATTGTTAAAATTGTTGGTAAACCGGACCCTCGTTGAATGCCAAAATTAATGGTGGGATACAGGTGCTGCCATGTTCATACAAGTTACCAACCAATGCATCCTCGGTTAAATGGGCGTGTCAAGAACATTTCCTGGAATCTTAAAGGAACACGGCGACTTATTGGGACATTAGTTTATTCGTTTACTCTGTCTGACAGCTCCACCGGTAGCTTAGCCTAGCACAGATCCTGGAGGTAAGTTGGAGCCGGTTACCTCCAGGATCTGTGCTAAGCTCAGCTACCGGTGGAGCCGTCAGACAGAGTTACGACACGCACGGAGATGAGAAGGGTATGTATTGTAGGATAAAATGTCCTGTAGCCTGGGATAGCCTCGCTGTCTCCTCCTGTCTGACGTGTAAGATACGACGTGTTCACATTTACTGGAGAAAAAGTGCTCCTGATAAACACTTGATAAACATTTGGAACAGAATGCACCTAATGAAATATCTTAAAGTAACAGACAATATTTAGGCCATGAGAGAAGAAGAGAATGAGAGCGATCCCAAGGCTAGCGTGCAACTTCGCTATCCTCTCGGAGACAGAAAGTCTGAGGGTGATCTAACCGATTGGCGACCCAGACGCAAGGATGGAAGGAGGGACCCAAAGATGAATAAAGGAATAGGGAAATAAAAGGTCCGGGGTCAGACCTGGAGAGACTTGTTGGTGGTAGGGTGAGTGAAGTCTTGAAGGAGCTACTGAACCATATGCATATGATTGTATTCTTGCAATATCATTTCACTAAAGAGATCTTATAATTTACCTGAACGAATCCTGACTATTCATTTCCTGGTCTGCCATTAACTAACACAAAAAGGGTAAAGTAGGAGAAGCTGACCGAAGGAGTCAGAAAGACTCTGGCCTTTTAGAGCCGGGGTAAAACTGAAGTACCCTTTTCTACAGTATGGACTTGTCTAACTCTCAGGGTTACAGTGAATAAGCTAATGTCCCAATAAGTCGGCGCATTCCTTCAACTGTTCTTGGCGAAATGCGAACTTGTGTATTGGGACAGTACTTTGTCCACAGAAGATTACATTTCACAGGGACACAAGAACACAAGTCCATAGAAGAACACATATTGAGAAACGCCCTTAGTCTTCATGTCCCACAGCACAGATATAACATGTACTTTTGCAATAACATTGTCTGGGCATGAAATTAACAAATCAGACTGTCAGAAATAATAAAGACAACCACTCAAAAATAATGATATGATTATTCAACCCTGACCACTTTTAAGTAACATGATTATCTGTGCTCAACATGAAAACAGCGCAGGGTTACCTGCTGTAGTCCATGTCTGTTGATTCTGACATTAGGGCTAAAAGAATGGAACAGGAGGATGAAGGATCATATAGCGTGAGCCGGGGGTTACCTGGTGTAGTCCATGATGGTGTTGAGGCGGTGAGCGATGGTCAGAACCGTACAGTCCCCAAACTGAGTCCGAATGGTGGACTGGATCAGCTGATCTGTCTTCAGGTCCACAGCTGCTGTGGCTTCATCCAGAACCAGAATCCGGGTCTTCCTCAGCAGAGCTCGGGCCAAACACAGCAGCTGTCGCTGACCTAGGCTGCAGTCACACAACATAAAACATTTAACACACAAGATATAACATTTACACATAACACGTTATAAACAAGCCACTTAGCAAACCTGCTGCTGACCAAGGCTGCAGACACACACACACACACAACAGAACAAATGTTACACAAAATGCATTTACACACAAGACAACACACTTTACACAAGATAAACGTTACACAATAGAATACACTATACAATCCTTCAGAGTAGATTAAATAAAAACAGTGGTGTCCTCTGGTGACACGTTAGTGTTCACCATCTATCCTCTGGTGTTGTGTTAGTGTTACTACACCTTTAAATGTACTATAAAAAGTCATCTGCGTGACGATTGCAGGGTCTGTCGTAAGGCTGCATCTCCTTTTGATTGAGAGTGATTTTGTACTATTTGTGTAGTATTAAACATTTGTCCTCTGTGTTGTGTTTGGTAAAGCTAGCCCAGATGTGGTCCAGGTGTGTTTTGTGTGGATCTACCTGAGGTTCTCTCCTCCTTCACAGCACTCGTGGTCAAGTTTCTGTGGCAGTGCGGAAACAAAGCTGCTCAGATGAGCCAGTTCCAGGGCTTTCCACAGATCCCCTTCTGAACAGGTATCAAAGGGGTCAAGGTTCATCCTCAGAGACCCAGAAAACAGCACCGGGTCCTGGGAAGCACAGGTCAGAGGTCACACTAAAGATGCTTACTGTGACACAAAACAAGTTCATGTCTTCACTGAGCTGAACATTATCAGCTGACAATCATCGAAAGTGTTAGTTTATCAGTGTGTCTATTGATCTGATTTCAACATTAATGAATGTTTGAGTCTGCACTCTTTTTTTCTACATTTAAATGAGCTTTAAAATAAACAATGTTATAATATTTTACAAAATGTTACTAAACCACATTAGAAATATTGTGCTGTGTAGTTAATCAAGAGGAACACAGTTTCAATTAATTCCCTGAAAAACTAACTCAGCATCTCCGTTGTTTCCTTCTGCACGTGTTCATTATCTTTTTATCTGTGTGAGGTTACTTCAAACTGTACTGTGTGAACTACTCAGTGCAGAGTATCTGTGTTTCTAGTGTACTTGAGTATTTGTACTGTAGTATTTCCAGTACTTACCTGAGGAATGATGGTGATTCTGGAGCGGAGATCATGAAGGCCGATCTGAGCGATGTCGATCCCGTCGATAAAGATTCGTCCCTTTGCTGCTTCGAGAATCCGGAAGATTCCCAAAGCCAGCGACGACTTCCCGGCTCCTGTCCTTCCAACAATCCCCACCTGGAAATGTTTATAAAATTTTATTTTATAAATATTGACATGATGAGTTGATTCATTACACACCATAAAGTCATAACACCACAACTGACAGCAGTGAAAGTATAATACTTATATTTTAAGGATGCAGATATTGCATTTTGGCCGATATTCAATATGCCGATACTTTCAAACTCATTTTGGCCGATGCCGATGTATATACACATTTTCCCTTTGATATGTATACACTTTAATTTTACTGAAGAGAAATCCAAGTATCTC
This sequence comes from Gymnocephalus cernua, assembly GCA_023631565.1. Classification (NCBI taxonomy): domain Eukaryota; kingdom Metazoa; phylum Chordata; class Actinopteri; order Perciformes; family Percidae; genus Gymnocephalus; species Gymnocephalus cernua. Next base: position 79,653 of record CM042429.1, read on the forward strand.
TCCTGTACTACCTTTACCTTATTATTATTGTAGATAAGGCAATACACAAGACAAACAACATTTGCTTCTACCATGAATGTATCACTTTACAAATGTAGACAGACATTCACCCCTGAAAAATAGTAAATTATTTCACTTGGAAGAGAATAAATGATATGCCACATGTTTTTTAAGTTCAGACTTCAAACTTCAGTCCTTAGGAGTAAAATAAATAAAAAATAAAATGTACATCATCTCCTACTTGAACAGGTCTGCCAATGTTTCCCTGACATAGTTGACATTTTACTGAAACTTACAGTGGTCAAGTGCACACAAAAAGCAGTTGTAGCCCAGACCTACACTTCAGTCCTCAGGACCCACTTTAAAGTATAATCAAACTTAAAACCAAGGTCCATGTATTATCTTGTGAGCCACAGACATCCCTGTATGCTGTAAACCGACTGTATGCCAGCTGGGAGTATTTGAAATTACCAACTATTGTCATTCTCATGGCCACAACATCCGCCACTCTGCGCTGAGACAGGACACCTTCATGCACTGCCAGTTACAGCGTGTGTGCCATGCACGGTGGACTTGCCACACTAAACTCCACCATAGCTTTAGTCATGTTACAGGTATTGTCACGTAGCACGACATGTACTCATTCTCTTTCTATTTTCCATTTCCCAAACATATTATCAAATACAGATGCAATTGCAGCTGCTGTGTGAGAACCGGAGCATTCCTGTGAGTGTAGGACAGCTTTTTTAAGGGTAAAGTCTTCTTCTATCTACTGGTCAGTGAGGCTCAACATGCTAACAGGACTCATGCTTGATGTCCAAATGTCCGTGGTAAAGCTAATGTGACTAGCGTCGGCGAGGAGCCTTTCAATGTGACTGGCGACAACATTCTGGAGTTCAGGTAAGGCCACATCAAAAAAGTAGCACCGGCTAGGCATAGCATACCGTGGCTCTAGGTAGGCCATTAGCCTGCTGAAGCCAACGTCTTCTGCCATGCTGAACAGCTGGTTATCAAGAGCAATACATTCAATGATTTTGTCGTTAAGCTCTTTTACCTTTGGGTGGTCGCTGCTGTATTTTCTAGCTTTGTCAAAGGACTGAAGTAGAGGCTGCTGATGTGTTTTTGCTGGCATTTTTTCCTTCTTACTTTTCAAAAAGTCTTGGTGCTGCTCTTAAGATGCATAATCAGAGTGTTGTTTTACGCCTCCTCGCGTCACTTGTGCTTTACAAGTACTGCAAATAGCAAGTTTGTTGTCTGTTTTACATATCTTGAAATATCTCCAAACAGCCGACATGAAGTTTAAGTTGTTGGCACACATGCTACATGGTCGTCATGTGCGCATAGTAAACACGCCACTATCGGTAAGGCTCATTAGCTTAAAAATTCATATCTGCTGATATTGTGCATCCCTACTTTTATTCTTCGCTTTTCACTTTGTTTTATTTCACTTTGTATATTTTTACGGAGTGTCTATTTGCACCCCCGGTATGAATAGCCTCGGCCACACAGCTGAGCTATTCACACCCTGTGACGTAACAACAAAAACACGTTACTCGCGTGCACCGAAATCATGGCCGACATTCATCTTCCTTGACAGCAGAAACTGGCATATTAAGAAAGTTTTGTCTCTAAAGTTTATAACAATTGAATTTTTAGCGGAAAATGGATACTACAGTTGCACTTTCTGTCTTCAGTGAAAGCATACAACCGTTAATGTGTTAGTTAGTAGGATACCTACTTTTTGTATACAGTATGGTAACCTAGCAACCGAGGCTTGAAGACAACATGTAGTGAACAGTCGTCCTTTACTCCACAAGAACCGCTAGGTGAGTGGTTAGAGCACTGAGCTGTAGTCTGGGAGTCCTAGGTTTAAATCCCTAGTGAGGGTAACTTGTTTTCTTTCATTTTGGATTGGATATATTTGCATGCCATTGGTCATGGTGGTGGGGGAAGACTCATGAATATTCATTATGGGACTCATCCCTGAATGGCTAGTACTCGTTGCCTGCTCTGGTTGGGTGGGTTAGGTTAGTGGGATTGGTTATGGTTAGGGTAACCATATTGGACACTGCAACGATAATATTCCAAAAAGGTGTAATACATGAGTCGTATGGCTAACTGTATAAATATATGCCAATGTAAATGCACAGAGGTGCAAATAGCATATGTTGATATTTGCACCAGACGGGGTATTAATAGAACACATTGCTGTGTGCGTTTCTAATTGCACCAGGGTACAAATAGCATACACTGCTAATTGTACCAGGGGTGCAAATAGCACTTCCAATTGCACCGGGGTACAAATAGCATACACTGCTAACTGTACCGGGGTACAAATAGCATACACTGCTAATTGCACCGGGGTACAAATAGCATACACTGCTAATTGTACCAGGGGTGCAAATAGCTTCACCCATATTTTTATCCTGTGTTTTTGTCTGACAGATTTCCATTGATACATAATAACATATTTCTGACCTTTTCTCTGTCCTGGATGTCAATTTTGATGTCGTTCAAAGCCCAGTCCAAACCTTTACGGTACTGCAGTCCGTAGTCTTCAAACTGGATGTTTCCCGTGGTCGGCCAGGCTGCTGGCAGAAAACTGTCCTTGATGGTCCATGCTGCCTGGGGACACACGTCAGGTCAGGACACCCACAGCTCCATCATCACAGTTTAGTAATGTCATGTCAGTGAGAAACATAAATACACTGAGCTACAAAAAGACACAGCAGAACAATAATTAAACTAATTCCTACATTTTAAGCCTAAAAAAATAAGCTTCTGGTCTAAAGACGCTGGTCTCAGAGATGTTGGACTTCCAGCCAAAGATTACAGTTCCTAAATAAGCCAACCGACCTCTTTGGGTGTGTTGTCATACTCTTTGACTCTCTCCACCGACACAATGTTGTTCTCCACATCAGTCCAGGATCGAACGATCCAGCTCAGGATTCCTGTCACCTGTAAACACACAAACACACAAAGACACACACACACACACACACACACACACACACACACACACACACACACACACACACACACACACACACAAACATACATACACAAAGACACGTCATTCATCTGAAGCTTTCTTTGTCTAATGTGTTTGTCTTCCAGGTGTTCCTGTTTAACACTGCAGAGACCAACAAACTCATACAATTAATTAATAAGTTTTATTTAACTTTTTCACAGATGACATGAGTGAGAGAGATTCTTTCTTTGGGTCAATGCAGCAGAATCTGTGATCTCAGTCCAGTATTTAACATGGGAGAACTGTCTGTAAACTCCCTCAGGACCATTCCTCCTTCCCTGGTTTTAAAACAGTTAAAGGTGCAAAGAGTTTTTAACCTGGAGAGAGTGTGACACTGCCAATCCCACGATGCCTGGGCTGAGTTCATCCCGACCTCGCACCGACAGGATGGCTGCAGCCAACACCAACAGATTCCCCAAAAACTCCAGATTCACCGCCAGCCATCTGATGGAAAACCACTTTCATTAGGAAACGATCTGCTTAATATTATATACTAAAACCAGTGCTGTCAAACAATTAAAATATTTAATCGCAATAAATCGCATTAATGTCATAGTTAACTCACGATTAATTGCAATTAATCGCACATTTTTATCTATTATAAATGTCCCTTGATTTCTTTGTGGCCCATTATTTTTTCTCATTTTAATGCTCTTATCAACATGGAAAAGTGTATCGGTACGGAAGCGTATTGCATTCATCATAGAAAAAAAATGTAGACACAAGATCTCGTAATTTTGAGAAAAGATCTCGTAATTACGAGATAATTTTAAAAACCAGGAAGCAGCATATCTAGTTGGGGACATTCTAAAATGCTTAACGTGAAAAAGCTTAACGTGGTTTAATGTACCTAAACAATGATCAATGATTACCAAATTTCTCTCACATTGCTCATCATAACCACTGAAAACTGTCAAATAATCTAACCCAGAGTCCTATTGTGGATCTGCTTCAGAACAGGGCAGCGGAGCAGCTGGGGGTTGACTCTGCATGGTTCTCATGGGCTTTATAAGTCTTTATGTGAAAAAGCTTAACGTGGTTTAATGTACCTAAACAACGATCAATCATCATCAAAATTCTCTCTCATATTGCTCATCATAACCACAATCTTACCCAAAGTCCAAATATTATGGACGTTATCTGACACTAAGCGTTTCTGCTCCATTAAGGGTCTTATATTACCCTTATTATTATCCTTACAATACCCTTAATGGAGCAGCAACACTTAAAGATCCCGTATTCTGCTCATTTTCAGGTTCATAATTGTATTTTAAGGTTGTACCAGAATCGGTTTACATGGTATTTAATATATTTTTGTTGTACTGCACATCTCTCTCTCACTGCTGCAGCTCCTCTTTTCACCTTGTGTTCAGGTCTCTGTTTTAGCTACAGAGTGAATCATCTTTTCTTCTGTAGTATCTTTGATTCCATTCGCACATGCTCAGTAGCTCAGATGGTAGATCATGTCAGTTAGCTCCATAGACAGTAAAAGAAAGGTTGTTTCTCCAACTTTGGTCAGTTACAAGGCAGGATGAGCCGGGAGACTTCTTCTAAAGGAGGGCGCACATGGAAGTACTTCTTTTGTAGATTATGGTGGTATGGTATGTGTGTGTTGTAGCAGTGCTTTGCCATTGAGAACGAGCCATTGAGAATGAGCTAGCGCTAGCATGCTAAAGGTTGCGGTTAGCCCGTCGTTTCGGCTAGTTACATAAAAAGCTGTGCAGATTTTGAACAGCTCACCCAGAGACTGAAGGCAGGACACATTAAGAAACCGTATCTCACTCACAGCATGGACAGATTTTTTTCAAGGTTTGTATGCTTGTGGAAGCACCAGAGATACAAAATAACACCCCAAATCCCAGAGAAATTGATTTTTTTCAAAATATCTGTACTTTACTGTCAGATAACGTCCGTAATAATTGGACTTTGGGTTAGAGTTTTTGACAGTTTTCAGTGGTTATGAGGAGCAGTATGAGAGAGAAATGTGGTAATCATTGATCATTGTTAAGGTACATTAAACCACGTTAAGCGTTTGAGAATGTCCCCAACTAGATATGCCGCTTCTAGGTGTTTAAAATGATCTCGTAATTACGAGATCTTTTCTCAAAATTGCGAGATCAGGATCTCATGATCTTTTCTTTTACATTACATTGAGCTGACGCTTTTATCCAAAGCGACTTACAATTGCTATATATCAGAGGTCACACACCTCTGGAGCAACTAGGGGTTAAGTGTCTTGCTCAGGGACACATTGGTTGATGTGTCACAGTGGGAATTGAACCCAGGTCTCCCACACCAAAGGTAGGTGTCATATCTACTGCGCCATCACCACCTAAAAATTACAAGATCCAGATCTCATAATTACGAGATAAGGTGTCTACATTTTTTTTCTATGGTGAATGCAATACGCTTCCGTAGATCGGCTTGCTTTGTGCAAATGTTTTTTTATTGAAAACAACATTGGCATATACGTGTTCAATTTCACACTAACATTCACACTTGGAGCTAATAATCTGTCACACAATGTAACACTGTTACCTCCATTTTCCATTGCAGATAGTACTGCCTCACGCCTGAGGCGAGCATGGCTCGTTGTCATAGCGACTATGGTTTCCCCCGACTCATTTCCTGGTTGTCCTCCATAAACAACGTATAATCAAGGAGAGGGTTAACTTTTCCTGCTCCAGGTTTCCCATCGTGGTCAGAAAGAACAGAGGAGACACTTTGATTCTCTCACTATGACTCTAGAGTTGCTACTCGCTCCAAAGATAATCACCGTGACGAGCCTACAGTAGCTACGCGGCTCGCAAGTCCAAACAAGTGTGTACGGCGTGCCCGGGGCGCCCACCCTTCAATCACTACTATTGGCCAGGCGTCCAAGATTACGTAACCCCATTAGTTCAAGTCCTATCCCCTGACCAATCCGCTATCCTAACCTTAACCACTCGAGGTGAAATGCCTAACCCCAACCAATCGAGCTGCTTTGTAGGGCGGGACATGGCGTGGCCATTGTGGGATTCATAATTTTACCGGCCGTGTCTGTTTTGTTTCCGGTCTAGCTAGATCTGAAAGAAAGTTAATCGTGCAATAAAAAATTGTCGCCGTTAAAATGGGTTTGCGTTAACGCCATTAATAATGTATTAAACTGACAGCACTAACTAAAACGTACAAATATATTATTACAATCCAGTCAAGCATGGGAGTAAATTGTTGGTGAAATCAGCTGAGAGCGAGAGATAAAAAGCCTTTACAATAAGTACAATATGATATACACATCTCAATTAACTGTTGAAAAATCAGCTCAAAAATACTGAAGCAAAAGACTAAGGGACCCTTCAGTATTTATGTAATGGACCACCGGAGGAAGATAAGGGAGGGTCATGGCTTTTTATTATGTGTTGAGGGGAGGATCACCCAACGTTTTTTAGTCTGGGGGGCGGCACCCAACTTTTGTATTCATGAAAACAGCAACATTTCAAAGTGGCTTGTTTGGTGCATACTTTTCCATGTAGCTCTCAGTCTCGGCCCCCCATCGCTAGCAGATGGGTCTGAGCCAACAAATATCGCAACAGGACAGCAACACGAGTTTGGAGTTGCTTTCTTTGAGAATGCAAACCTATAGCTAACTGCGCTACCTGTTGCCAAAGTTTCGTCACTGACATGAAGATGGAATATAATGAAGCTGACTAGCTCAAAGGTTTCACGTTAGCTTTAGCACCCATGGAAAATACTGAGCATCCACATGTGCCAGACTGCCTGTAGGCTATATTCATTTAAAATTAAACATTGCAGTTGGTGCTAAGTGGAGCGTGTGAGCACTGATGGTTATGTGTCAGTTAAACTTCTCATCTCCAATCCTATCTATAGAGCTCCAGCGGGGTCTGTGAAGGTGGACAGGCAGGGCGGCGAGCCAGCGACCCCGTCAGGCACCCACCGGCTGTCTCGTCAGACTGTGGAGCTTCTAAACTCAGACAGTCGGGCCAAATTTGCAATTAGCCATCAATTTTCGTAAAACAGCCCATATTTGAGCTCTACATAGTTGATTTCTCGCATAAAAAGTCTCAGAAGTGAATTCAGTAATGAAATAGCAGACAAACAATGTAAAAAGTTTCCAGTTGTTGCCCACAACAGTAATCCATGGTTGTTGTGATTGTTGCAGCACTTTGCACACCACACTTAACATTGAATTTTTTATTGGGCGGGCCAGCTGTCAATATGGGTTATTACCCAGTGTGCTTTGTTGAATGGTCTCAATGTTTTATTGTTTTATTTCATGTGAATACGAGCTTACTAGAGGAGTAACTTAGTTTTTAAAGTAATGCTGTAATGCAGGAAGTGTGCATTTAGTTTCCATGCGTATTGTGTTTCCACAACAATGTTAGTGAGTAAATCTACTGAAATGGCCACCATGATAGTGGAATGTGATGTGTAAAATGAGAAAGCAAAGTAAAGTCATGTATGTCATGGTTGTAAAAACGACAGTGGATATCTGTACATCTTTGCCAAGCGCAAACCACTACAAAAGGCATCAATAAATTGTTGGGGAGGGTCATGCCTTTCCCAATCATTTTGGAGGGTCATAGAAAAATGTATTGCTACAGTCTATTTTGACTAAAGATACCAAAACTCCTCCAGTAGCCCCTCAAATAAATAACAAACAGTCCGTAATGAGAACTATCATTAAAAGTGTATTTTAAGTTGTTGGAATGAACCTGGTGGCAACAAAGCGAGGGAAATAAGCTTCCTGGTTGTTGTCGATGCAGCGGTTGGCATGGAGGACAAAGCGTCGCTGTTCGCCGAAGGCTCGAATGACGCTGGCACCCTGAACCGTCTCGTTAAAATGGCTGTAGATCGGTGAGCGACTCACAGCCTCCAATCGTCGCAGCTGACATGAAGACGCCACGTAGAAACTCTGGAGACCAGACACAGAAAGAAGTAGTTACAGGAAGGTTCAGCTGAACATCAGATACATCCAGAGAAAGTTTTACATTTATACATAGATAACACTCAGGAGACAGGTCTACCTGAATATAACATTCAAGAGACAGGTTTACCTGTAGATATGGTTCAGAGCTAATGTTTACCTGGAGATAAGTTCAGAGGGCTATTTAACAAAACCTAGATAGCAGATTAAGTCGGGATTTCCAAGTTATCCTGGATGACTTCAGCCTTGACTCGGTTTCACGAAAGCAGAAGCACCTAAGTTACCATGGAGATTTATTCTGTGCAGCTAGCCTGCTTCTGACCAGGCTAACAGCCAGGATTCATTAATCCTGGAGCCTTTCCTGTTCACTCAGCAGTGGTTTTACCTTATTGTTATCAGCCTGCATCAAAATAACACTGGTACATGTTGCTGTTCAGTTAAATACTGTTATTATTTTATTATTGGTACTGTTATATTGCTGTATGAAGACTGATTTTTATATTGTTAGAATTTTGGTGAATATAATATGGCAGTAAGGAAAAATTAGAAAAGGCTGATAAAGTTTAAAACACTGTTTCACACTGAATATATTCCGTATCGCGCTTGCGCAGGTCGAGTATTTATATCAACAAAGTCACCTGTGACCTTGGGGTGACGATAGACAGACAGACAGGTAGCACTTTATTGTCCGTGTACACGGAAATTTGTCTTGCAATACAAGCTCCAACAATTACAACATAACAACCTAAACTCAAAGAGCTAAAAACATATAAGCATCAGTAAGAACATAAATAGATACTTAATTAACATGAAGGGGGGCCCTGCCCTGCAAGAGTGGTCGGAAATAGCCATAAATATATAGATGACAGTGAAAGTAGAGGGGGAACCATCACTTCGTTGCCCTCCTGCGTTGATTCAGCAGAGATATCGACAGAGGAAGAAATGAGTGTTTATATTTGTTCTTTCTGCAGTCTGGGACCGTATAGCACCTCCCAGAGGGCAGGAGTTGGTACTCCCCATGCAACACATGGGAAGAGTCCTGGGAGATTTTGTCAGCCAGTCTGATGGTGTGCAGTACATGGCCTTAAGTGAACACATTCTCCACTGACTGTTACAACCCCTTTGATGGATTCAGGGACAGTAACACAACAATCAATAAAGTGTGATGGAGTCAGTGTAGAAGTGCAATATATGATTTTTATTCCAAACAAGGAAAATATCTCACAACAGGATGGGCACACCTCTCAAAGTTGCCCACGATGTGGAGACACTCCTGGTAGAGTGGCACTTCACTCCAGATGGTAGGGACTGACCACTCACTCTGTATGCAGAGGCAATGGCCTCCACAATCCAGTGGGACAGGCACTGCTTCAAGAGAGCACAGCCTTTCATACGACCACCATAACAGACGAAAAGTTGCTCAGACTGACATATGCAGGCAGTAGCATCCACATAAGCACTAAGGGCCTGCACAGGGCACAACAGACTTGACTCGTCCCCCCCCCCCCCCCTTCTCTGGAAGTGGGGTCAAAACGTGCCAGGTGGATAGGCTGATTGAGGTGTGAGCGTGCCAATACTTTAGGGAGGAACGCTGTATTAGGCCGCAAAGTGACACCTGAACCATCCGAGTTCCATCTCAAACAGGAATCACTCACGGACAAGGCATGTAGCTCGCCTAAACATTTTGCAGAAGTGATGGTAAGGAGAAATGCAGCCTTGGCTGACAACCACCTCAGCTCTGCCTGTGCCAAGGGTTCAAAGGGAGGCGAGCATATGGCGTCCAGCACCAGGGGCAGGTCCCATGCAGGAGTCCTTGGCGCGCTCGTGGGGCGCAACCTCAGAGCCCCCTTCAAGAAGCGTGATACAAGCCTGTGACAACCCACAGTGTTATAGTCAACTGCAACATGCTGCACGAAAATAGCAGCCACATAGACTCACAGGGTAGAAGGAGACCAGCCACCGTCCAAATCCGACCCCCCAGCTGAGACAGGAGGTCTTCCCTGCCAGGGAGGTGCCAGGGCTCCTCGCAGCAGAGACTGTGGAGCAGGGAGAACCAAGACCTGGCTGGCCAGAAGGGGGGCACCAGAAGAAGCCTGTGGCCCTGATGAAGCACTCTGAGAAGTGTCGGCAAGATCAGAGGAAACGGTGGAAAGGCCCTCTGGCCATGTATGAGCCAGAGCATCCTGGCCAAGAGGGCTGTTCTTCTCCAACAGAGAAAACCATAGGGGGCAATGGGTCAACATCTCTGAGGCGAAAAGATCTACCTCCGCCCTGCCGAAGAGACCCCAGATCCTGTGTACAACATCTGGATGAAGCCATCACTCTCCCGGTGGAGGCTCCTGACGAGAGAGGAAGTCCGTGACTCAGTTCCGCTCTCCAGGTAAAAGCATTTCCTGCAGGCTGGTCAGGCGGGGGGGTAGACTACCGTGAGAGGGGAGCGAGGACACTTCCTTCACCGACACTCAACAATGTTAGACTGGTGTTTACAGTCACAGTAAGCAGTAACACAGAGCGAACACACTCACGCTAGTAATTGAGGTTACACGGTTATCAGATAAGGTATTAATGTCACTTAGCACAGCAAGTGCGCCCAGCCACAATGAAACAAACAATCGTATACAGGAGAGGGATGTGAACACACAACCGTCACCGTCACACACAACGTTAACACAATGAAACAAATCTTACCGAGTGTAGAAGCTATGAGTGGGTCCGGAATGTCCGCCAGTCCGGTCTTCGTCTAAAGCCGAACGGCAAATGCACCGTCCCCTTCCCTGAAGAGGGACAGCTTGGCTGCAGCCTTTGGAGGGCCGCAACTCCGACCAAAATCACAAGGCTACAAGCGGCGAGCTTAGAAACAATCAATAATCCACAATTTTCAAGCAAAGCAAATGCTAATGCAGCCACAGATGGCAGACAACCAGCATAGCGAGAAGATGAAAAAGGAATGAGCTTGGGGTTGATGCCGAACTTAATACCTTGGCTAGGCTCACCCCGAGGTCACAGGTGACAGTGTTGATATCATTACTTGACCTGTGCAAACGCGATACGGAATACATTCAGTGTGAATCACTGCCTCTGGCGGTCAGTACGGATGAAATAGAATGTGTTTTAAGTGAAGTCAGTCATGAGGGGCAGTATATAAAGTGCTATGCTGCAAGTGTGTTTCTATAGTGGTTCTAACTACGGCAGACTGGTCACAGACCAAAACATATCATTAGTTGATTTATTTATTTTTTTATTCTTTAATAGAAAAGGATCATATATATTACTCTTCCATGTGCATTGTATCTGGCATTATTAGCATACAATGTGTGTTCTGTCCAGTAAACTGGGACTATAATTTGAGAGGATTGTACAATTATAAAACCTATCCTTTTGTACAATCCTCCTAAATTGTAGTCTTAGTTCAATGGACCAGTAACTATGTATATAGTTTAGGCTACTGTGCATGTCATGTATTAAATTAAATACATATTAGATCTGTGTCTTCTAAAGCAGCATTAGCAAACTATTGTATATAAGATAATCAAATTGATCTATTCTGAAAACCTCCTCCTGTTGCCTTGATATTCTACCAACAGACCTTTTCAAAAATGTTTCAAATTGTATGTCTTCTGATCTTTTACAGATTGTAAACACGTCTCTACTCTCAGGTATCTTCCCAAAGGCCCTGAAAACTGCAGTCATCAAGCCACTTTTAAAAAAGAACAATCTAGACATGGCATTACTGAGCAACTATAGGCCGATATCTAACCTTCCATTCTTAAGTAAAATCATTGAAAAAGCGGTTTTTCAACAACTCAACCTTTTCTTGTCACTAAACAATGGTTTTGATGCCTTCCAGTCGGGTTTTCGACCACACCACAGCACCGAGACAGCTCTTGTTAAAGTATTTAATGATATCCACTTAAACACAGATAGTGGCAAAACTGCAGTCTTAGTATTACTTGATCTCAGTGCTGCATTTGACACGGTCGACCATGACATATTACTACACCGATTAGAAAACTGGGTTGGCCTTTCTGGCTCAGTCCTAAACTGGTTTAAATCCTATTTAAAGAATAGGGACTACTTTGTATCTATAGGTAATTATACATCTGAGCATACAAATATGACGTGCGGAGTTCCCCAAGGCTCCGTTCTGGGGCCTCTTCTGTTTAACATCGACATGCTTCCACTGGCTCAGATTATGGAAAACAACAAAATATGTTACCACAGTTATGCGGACGACACACAAATTTACATAATCTTATCGCCAGGAGACTATAGTCCTATACAAACACTGACTAAGTGCATTGAACAAATTAACGACTGGATGTGCCAGAACTTTCTTAAATTAAATGAAGAAAAAACTGAGGTGGTTGGAACGATTACAAGTCAGAGGAACGATTACAAGTCAGCGCTCAGCTTCAAACGACAATGTTAAAAACAACAGACAAAGCCAGAAATCTTGGTGTAATTATGGACTCAGACCTGAATTTCAACAGCCACATTAAGACAATTACAAAGTCATCCTATTACCACCTTAAGAATATATCGAGGGTAAAGGGACTTATGTGTCAGCAGGACTTGGAAAAACTTGTCCATGCTTTTATCTTCAGTAGACTTGACTACTGTAACGGTGTCTTTACAGGTCTCCCTAAAAAATCAATCAGACAGCTGCAGCTGTTTCAGAACGCTGCTGCTCGAGTCCTCACTAAGACCAAGAAAGTGGATCACATCACTCCAGTGCTGAAGTCTTTACACTGGCTTCCTGTGCCTCAGAGAGTTGATTTCAAAATACTTTTGCTAGTTTATAAATCATTAAACGGTTTAGGTCCAAAATACATTTCTGACCTGCTAGTAAACTACAAACCACCCAGACCTCTCAGGTCGTCTGGGACAGGTCTGCTTTCTGTCCCCAGGGTCAGAACTAAACAGGGAGAAGCAGCATTTAGTTTCTATGCTCCACATATTTGAAACCAACTTCCAGAAAATTGCAGGTCCGCTGCAACTCTCGGTTCTTTTAAATCAAGGCTGAAGACCTTTCTTTTTGATGTTGCTTTCGTTAAATAACTATCCATTTCTATACTTTCGTTGCTTATTTTATCTGCTTTTATATTTTTAACTGTTTTTAACTGCTCTTTAATCAGTGCTCGAAGTGGGCCGGTACGCACCGGTACGCAGTACCGGCACTTCTACATTTTACTCTTAAGCGTACCTGCACTTTTTCTTGCGTACCGCTACTTCTCCCATGCAGCCGGTACGCTACCACTGACAGAGAAAGCGTCAGTGCCAGAGAGATGACCCTAACGTTACATAAACCACACTACCCAGAGGGCACTACGTGTTTACATTTTAAATCTTGACGAATCACCTAAAGGCAAGCAGTCCGCCCACCCAATCAGAAGTTCGCTTCTCCACGGACGGAGTTGAGGAGTCTGCCGCTACCATAGACAGTATATAAAAGGCCGCTACCAACCTTAACGTTACACCGACGTCAACAGTAACGTGAGTAACGAAACACACGGATGGCCTGACTGTTGGTCAAAGGACCAAATTATGTATTTTTGCTCCACGAACAGCTGGCTTGTTTTTAATGATAACAAACTGGGCTGCAAAACATGATGTAGCAGCATCCTGTCACTAGCTGCCCAGACAGAGAGGGGACTGAAGCTGTTCCCCCTGTCTCTGTCACACACACACACACACACACACACACACTCACTGAGAGTGACTATTTTGCATCTGTTTGAGCACCAAATTATTGTTAAAATGAATAGTTTTGATGAATGAATGAATTTTTTTTTCTTAACATGGCTCCAACATATTAGCAAATATAAATCAGCTTATATGTGGAAAAAATAAACAATATTGATACCAGCCTATATGTAAATTAGTCGCTTAGGCCATCCATAGATAGTTAATAAGCATTCACTGTGCCACATGTATGTTTAAAATCAAAACATGATTTTTTGAATAGCTTACTCACTAAAGTTATGTAAACTTGTTTAAATAAATCCATACATTTATATAGTTAATAAATGACAATAAATTGTTGTACCAGCAATATCTCCAAGTTTTGGTTTTCACTATAGAAATCTCAAATGTCATGATGATCTGCCAATGCAAGAGAGTACCGGCACCTTTTTTTTCCCACTTCAAGCACTGTCTTTAATGTTTAATTTCTTATACTGCACTGTAACTTTTATTCTTGTATTTTAATTGTCTTCATGTAAAGCACTTTGAATTGCCCTGTTGCTGAAAAGTGCTATACAAATAAAGCTGCCTTGCCTTGCCTATTCTGTCTTACCGAAACCTGGCTGTACAATGAAGAATATGTTAGTTTAAATGAAGCCACTCCTCCCAGTCATAATAATACTCAAATTCCTAGAGGCTAGGGCCGAGGAGGGGGAGTTGCAGCCATATTTGATTCAAGCCTGTTAATTAATCCTAAACCTAAACTAAATTATAACTTGTTTGAAAGCCTTGTTCTTCGTCTTCAACATCCAACATGGAAAACAGTACAGCCAATTATATTTGTTGTTGTTTACCGAGCTCCAGGTCCGTATTCAGAATTTTTATCTGAATTCTCAGAGTTTTTATCACGTGTAGTCCTTAAATCAGACAAAGTACTTATTGTAGGTGATTTTAATATCCATGTGGACGTTGACAGCAATAGCCTTAATACTGTGTTCAACTCACTATTAGATTCAATTGGTTTTAGTCAGAGTGTGCATAAGGCCACTCACTGTTTTAACCACACCCTCGACCTTGTGCTGGCTTATGGCATCAAAATTGAAGATTTAATAGTATTCCCGCAGAATCCTTTATTATCAGACCATTTTTTAATAACGATCGAAGTCTTACTACCCGACTATACAAAATTACATAAAAGCTTCTACACTAGATGCCTATCTGACAGTGCTATAGCTAAATTTAAGGAAGATATTCCAACAGCATGTAACTCAATGTTGTGCTTTAATATAACAGATGACCTTTATGTTAACTTCAGTCCCTCCCAAATTGATAATTTTGTAGACGGTGCTACGGCCTGCCTATGGGCGACTTTAGACTCTGTTGCTCCCCTCAAAAAGAAGACGAGGAAGCAAAGGAAACTAGCACCTTGGTATAACTCCCAAACTCGCAAATTAAAACAAACCTCGCGAAAACTTGAAAGTAAATGGCGTTCCACGAAAGTGGAAGAATCTTGTTTAGATTGGCAAAACCTATATGAAGGCCCTCAGAAATGCCTTTTCAGACTATTACTCATCACTAATAGAAAAAAATAGGAACAACCCAAGGTTTCTTTTCAGCACTGTAGCCAGGCTGACAGACAGTCACAGCTCTACTGAGCCATCTATTCCTATAGCTCTGAGTAGTGACGACTTCATGAGCTTCTTTGATGATAAAATTATAACAATTAGAGATAAAATTCATCACCTTTTGCTCTCAACTTCTGACGGTTCACCTTCAAACGCAGGACTGCTAGAAGGAACGACAAGACCTGACATATACTTAGACTGCTTTTACCCTATAAACCTTCAACAATTTATTATTAGGTTATGTACAGCACTCATTTAAAGTAGCTGTGATAAAACCTATTCTGAAAAAACCCACCCTCGATGCTGAGGTCTTCGACCTACAGTATATCTAATCTTCCCTTCCTCTCCAAAATCCTTGAGAAGGTAGTTGCTAATCAGTTATGTGATTTCCTACATAGCAATAGTTTATTTGAGGACTTTCAGTCAGGATTTAGAAAGCATCATAGCACAGAGACGGCACTGGTGAAAATTACTAACGACCTTCTAACTGCTTCAGACAAAGGACTTGTCTCCATACTTGTCTTACTAGATCTTAGTGCTGCCTTTGACACTATTGACCATACCATCCTGTTACAGAGACTGGAACACTTAGTTGGCATTAAAGGAATCGCACTGAGCTGGTTTAAGTCCTATTTCTCTGATCGATGTCAATTTGTTAATGTTAATGATAAATCCTCCAAGTACGCTAAAGTTAACCATGGCGTACCACAAGGCTCAGTGCTTGAACCAATTCTATTCTCCTTATATATGCTTCCTCTAGGCAATATTATTAGGAAACACTCCGTTAACTTTCACTGTTATGCGGATGACACCCAATTATACTTATCAGTCAAACCAGATGAAACAAGTCAGTTAGCTAAACTTTAAGCATGCATTAAAGATATAAACTCATGGATGACCCTACAATTTTCTGATGCTAAACAAAGTCAAACAAAACTGAAGTTATTGTGCTGGGATCTAAACTTTGAAACCTATTATCTAAAGATATAGCTACTTTGGTTGGTATTGCCCTGGCCTCCAGCACTACTGTCAGAAATCTAGGAGTTATTTTTGATCAGGATATATCCTTCAATGCCCACTTTAAACAAACCTCTAGAATAGCCTTTTTTCATCTTCGTAACATTGCCAAAGTTAGGAACATCCTGTCTCAAAACGATGCTGAAAAACTAGTCCATGCATTCGTTACTTCCAGGCTAGTCTACTGTAATTCCTTATCAGGATGCTCAAATAAGTCCCTTAAGACTCTCCAGCTGATCCAGAATGCTGCAGCTCGTGTTCTGACAAGAACTAAGAAAAGAGATCATATCTCTCCTGTATTAGCTTCTCTGCATTGGCTCCCTGTAAAATCCAGCATTGAATTTAAAATCCTTCTCCTGACCTACAAAGCTCTAAATCCGGGGTATTTAACTACATTTTAAAAAGGTCCACTTAGAGAAAATGTTTTGAAGCAAAGGTCCGGAAGATCATAATGTCTAACAATTTAGTGTTATATATATATTTAAGTAGCCTAGTAGTTGTATCAACATCTGAATGTAATCAATAAATGACCGTCAAATCAAATTAATTCAGTACAATTAAAAAACTTGTTGACAATATTGTCATGTAACATAGAACTGAACATATATGTATGACTGTAGATATGTATAATGTTCTCTCATCAACTAAATAAAACTAGGGCTGCATTTCAAAATAAGAGAAAATAAATAAAATGTGAAAATTGTGCATGTGCGTCAAGTGTCGGATTTTTTCTAAGTGTCGACATTTTTCTAAGTGTCAAAATTTTTCTAAGTGTCAGATTTTTTCTAAGTGTCGACATTTTTCTAAGTGTCGACATTTTTCTAAGTGTCGACATTTTTCTAAGTGTCAGATTTTTTTAAGTGTCGGATGACCGACGGCCGACGTCGGAAATTTTTGTCGAAAGTTTCGAAATTTGTTCGACAAAGTGTCGGATTTTTTCTAAGTGTCGGACGACCGACGGCCCGACGACAGAGGACCGACAGCCGACTGACTGACAGCTGATGGCTGACGACCAACGGTGTCGGATTTTTTCTAAGTGTCAAAAATTTTCTAAGGCCATGTCCACATGAAGACGTTAGGGTGGGATCCGTCTTCCCTGGATTTGGTTCAAGAAAATTCACGTCCACATGAATCCATTTGTAAATGACTCAACACACTACTTCATATGCCAGGCCTGTAGGCGGAGCTGTTATTGCTACAGAAATTGTCGGATTTTTTTCAGTGTCGAAATTTTTCAAAGTGTCAACATTTTTCAAAGTGTCAACATTTTTCAAAGTGTCAACATTTTTCAAAGTGTCGAAATTTTTCAAAGTGTCGGATTTTTTCTAAGTGTCGGACGGCCGACGGCCGACAGACCCACCGACGGCTGATGACCGACGGACCGACGACCCGACGACCGACGGACCAACGGCCGACGACCCGACAGCCAACAGCCGACGACCCGACAGCCAACAGCCGACGACCGCCTACCGACTACCGACTACCGACTGACCGACGGCCGACGACTGACTGACGGCCGATGACTGACTGACGGCCAACGACTGACGGCCGACGACTGACTGACTGCCGACTGACCGACAGCCGACGACCGACCAACCGACCAAGTTTAACAGCATTTACAGTTGTAGAAAGAAAATGGGATTGTATTGGGCAGAAAAAGAAATATTGTAATAAAATAATAAAATACAATTTGTAAAACTGCCATATGGGATTGTATTGGGCAGAAATTCCACCTTGTATATGCCTACATAGGGCTTGGCGATATGGAGAAAATCATTGACGACTAACTGCCGACAACTAAGTTTCACAACATTCACAGTTGTAAAAAGAAATATTATAATAAAATAATATAATTTGTAAAACTGCCATATGGGATTGTATAGACTACAAAAGCTGCGCATATTAAAATAGAAGCGCCCCGTCAGGTTTTAATTCATAATCTTTTGTTTTGGTCCGGGTCTGTATGGGACGGCTTCTAGGTCCGGATCCGGACCGCGGTCCGCCTGTTAGTGACCTATGCTCTAAATGGTCAAGCACCGCCATATCCTGAAGATCTCATAGTACCTTACTGTCCCACTAGAGCACTGCGCTCCCAGAATGCCGAGTTACTTGTGGTTCCTAGAATCTCTAAAAGTAGAATGGGAGCCAGAGCCTTCAGATATCAGGCTCCTCTCCTGTGGAACCAGCTCCCAGTCTGGGTCCGGGAGGAAGATACTGTCACCACATTCAAGAGTAAACTTAAGACTCTCCTCTTTGATAAAGCTTATAGTTAGGGAGTGAGGAGTTGCAGCATCTGCCTAGCCCGGCCCACCTGCTTCTCTGTCCCAGAAATGCTTGTTACTAACCTAGCCCTGGGAGCTTGCTCCCCGGAGTCTTTATGTTTCTTTTCACCCAGGATGAAATACTGGGATTAGGGTGGAACAAAAATCATGGTTCCAACTGTCGCCATGGTTCTGCTGCAACTCCCTGCTATGCCATGCTACGCTCTGCGGTGCACCGCAATGCCCTGTAGTGCCCTGCTGTATCCTGCTGCGTCCTGCTACGTCCGGCTATGCTCTGCTGTGCCATGCTACATCCTGTAACGCCTCACAGTGCCCTGCTATGCCATGAATTACTACAACCACTATTTCTAGTCACTGCTTCGATATCTGAGACTGTTATTGCCACTGTTCATCACACCCCCAACCGGCTCTGTCAGCCACCCATCTACCAAGAGCCTGGGTCTGTCCGAGGTTTCTTCCTAAAAGAGAGTTTTTCCTCGCCACTGTCGCACTAAATGCTCTTGGGGAATTACTGGAATTGTTGGGTATTTGTAAATTGTAGAGTTTGGTCTAGACCTACTCTATCTGTAAAGTGTCCTGAGAACTTCTGTTATGATTTGATACTATAAATAAAATTGAATTGAATTGAATTGTTATGATTTGATACTATAAATAAAATTGAATTGAATTGAATGTAACAACAAGGAAAGGACACCTCAGTGGTTTTGACACTATATTTTGCTGGGGGGAAATAACTGATGAATATACACTGTTACATTCATGTTTACAGTGTGCATTGAGTTTATCACTTGATTATCTTCATAGTTTCTAGATTTTAGAGTCCAATTTCTTCAGTGTCTTTCTTTTCTATGTCCAATTATATGAGGAAGCAAAGCATATTTTTGAAGAAGTTTTATTAGAGCAGCCAAGTTTGGCCGCTCTAATAAAACAGCGAAAAATTGCATGGCAGACAATAGCGAACGGACTGAATGATGTCTAAAAATATACATTTACGAACCACTTCTCTTAGCTGAAAACATTCTGCTCACTTTTAAGGCAACATATACAACTGTTAGTGTGTGCAAATGATTAGTAGCCTAACTCCTTGAATGTTATAATTATGACGGTGACAGTTCAGAGTCGTGGTCACATAATGTCTATTTTTAGGCTACTTACACATTCAGTTGGTCCGCGATTGTCTGCAATGCTTTCTCTCACTGTTTTATTACAGCGGCTGTGTGGATTACAAATAATGTGTTTAATTTCATCAAACTTCCATTAGAAGCTGCTACTCACTCTGTGTAAAGTATGCACAACACATATTCTCCATTTTAGCATCAGTAAATCTGTGATCGACCTCGCGGTCTGTTAAAGAAAGCCGTGAACGCGCATCTATCCCAATTACCTCAGCCTGACTTGGCAATCGTGAAACGCACCAAGCCAGGATGCACAGATTAGACTAGGTCAAACCTCGCTTTATCAGTAATCCTGGATTTATACTTTTGTGAAACAGCCCCCTGGAGATAACGTTCAGGACTAATGTTTACCTGGAGATAAGGTTCAGGACTAAAGTATACCTGTATGAAGATGTAGATGGCGGTGAGGGGGAGGAGCACCAGCCCTGTGAAGGGTGTGGCCAACAACAGGATGATGCAGACCTCCAGCAGCTTGAACAGGTATCCCAGCATCATCTTCAGCCCATCAGGAATCATGCAGTCTATGGCGTCCATCTCTCTGGAGAAGCGGTTCAGGAGGTTTCCGCTGGGTGTCACCTCAAAGAAAGACACGGGTGAGTGCAGGACACTGTGTAGAAGATCGGCGTGAAGCTGACGCGATGCTACAATACCACCCAGGGCGATGGCGAGCGTCGTCCCAAACATGGCAATCCCTGAAACCCCGCAGGCAAAAAAACACAGAGAAAACTGTTTATCACAGAGCTCAGAGAAATAACTTCTTGGCATCAGAAGTGAGACAACAAAGAATTTTAAGAAACTCAGTGACATCTGCAAAGTCATTTAGAGCTTCTGAACTGATCTCTGTTTCTTCTTTCTAATAATCCAGTTCACAGGCTTTGAAACTCAGACAACTCAGTCATTTTAGTGTCTTACCCCGAATCCGACGAGCAGACAGATATCAGCTTCACCTCTGTTTTAAAATCTACCTCCTCATTTGTAATATGTATGTAATATGTAATAAGCCTTAATAATGACCTTTGACCCTTGTTAATATGAGGCATAAGATGACCTTTGACCCACCCTGAGTGAAGCCCAGAGCGGCGAACACGCTCAGCTTCAGGATGTGGTCGCTCTGCGTACCATTGACAGGCGCCTCGTCGGCCCACAGGCTCAGCCAATAGCTGTAGGCTAACGAGGACGCCTGCTGGAAGGCACAGATGAAGATAATGGTCATGATAAAGAGCAGGCCGACGGTCCTGAAGTACTCTCGGTACATCTGTAGCTTCACCTGAAAACACAACAACTCTTTTAAATCTCACACTGGTCTGTATGTTTTAGTTTGTTTCCACCTGTGAAGGTTTTCATTCGTTCATTCGTTCAAACAAACCTCAGTCTAATAAAAACACATGACTGTCGAAGCACCGTCACGTCTTTTAATCCTTCATGAAATTCATTTGCCAAATCTGTACAGTTCTTAACATGAGGTGGAAACAAAAATAACTTTACCACTATAACACTTCCGAGAACTGTTTGGTTGAAAAGGAACAAATGAATGGATCCAAACTGAAGTACGTATCTTTTAGTAAATCAGTCTTGCTACAGTAAATTGACTTGTTTGTTTTTGTGTGTTTTTAATGTAGTTTTGTTTCTGTAAATCATGCTGCAGTCTCAGCTTCTTTTAAAGGATTTTCAGGTTACTACTTTAATAAAGTTACTCATAGAGATACAAACATTCCTCATATTGATTAAAACAAGGACCTACCCTCCCTGTGTGAGCCTTGTCAGCCTCCGTAAGTTTCCCAGCATCCTCAGCGTCCAAGTCCTGATTAACAGCCTCCATCATCTGAACACTGGCACTGCTCATATCACAGCTGGAAAACACACACACACACACACATTCACACAAAATACATAGACACAAACATCAGCACATACATAATGTGATAAAGGGTTCAGGGTTAGGTTATGAATATAATATGATAAAGTGTTTCATATGTTTGACATTCCAGTATAGGAGTGGTCAAAGTCACTCTGATCAACAACATCACTGAATAAATCATCAACACTGCCGTACAGTCACAAAATACTTTTATTTTGGTAACAATGAAGACCAGCTCCTCTATAATGTTTTTTTTAAAGTTTGGTGTATTGCTGTCAGTTTAACGCGTTATTAACGGCGTTAACGCAAACCCATTTTAACGGCGACAATTTTTTTATCGCACGATTAACTTTCTTTCGGATCTAGCTAGACCGGAAACACAACAGACACGGCCGGCAAAATTACAAATCCCACTATGGCCACGCCATGTCCCGCCCTACAAAGCAGCTCGATTGGTTGGGGTTAGGCATTTCACCTCGAGTGGTTAAGGTTAGGATAGCGGATTGGTCAGGGGATAGGACCTGAACTAATGGGGTTACGTTACCTTGGACGCCTGGCCAATAGTAGTGATTGAAGGGCGGGTCTTGGCGTGGCCGGCCGCACACACTTGTTTGGGCTTGTGAGCCATGTAGCTACTGTAGGCTCGTCACGGCGATTATCTTTGGAGCGAGTAGCGACTCTAGAGTCAAAGTGAGAGAATCAAAGTGTCTCCTCTGTTCTTTCTGACCACGGTGGGAAACCTGGAGCAGGAGAAGTTAACCGTCTCCTTGATATTACGTTGTTTATGGAGGACAACCAGGAAATGAGTCGGGGGAAACCATAGTCGCTATGACGACGAGCCACGCTCGCCTCAGGCATGAGGCAGTACTATCTGCAATGGAAAATGCAGGTAACAGCGTTACATTATGTGACAGATTATTAGCTCCAAGTGTGAATGTTAGTGTGATATTGAACACTATGTATATGACAATGATGTTTTCAATAAAACAAGATTGTCACAAAGCAGCCGATCCACTTTTCATGTTGATAAGAGCATTAAAATGAGAAAATATAATGGGACAAAAAGAAATCAAAGGACATTTAGAATAGATAAAAATGTGCAATTAATTGCGATTAATCGTGAGTTAACTATGACATTAATACGATTAATTGCGATTAAATATTTTAATCGTTTGACAGCACTAGTTTGGTGTTTTCCCTAACTATGAAATGCAAAATCCTATAACTTTCTCTGGCTTTTTGTTGCTTTGTTTTGTTGCGTTTGAATACTTTTTTAACCACGCTTAAGTTTCAGTGTTTCCTCTTTACACTGAAGCATTCTACACAAAAACATCAAACGTGATGAAGACTAAATAAAGAGCAAAAATATTTTTGTTGTTAGTCTAACATTTATTGGAAAAGCACAGTCCACAAAAGGGGAATGGTTTTGAGTTGTCAAAATCGTTACTTGTTGTGAGACAAATTGACTGCAGTTAGCCAAGAGACTGAACTGGAAAACTGCTCCCAATCTGAACTGGTTATAAACACAAATAACCAGTCGGCTAACGATGATCGTAATTTATACAAGATAAAATCATTTTTGTCATCACTCTGTGTGAGGGCAACCCGAGCTATGACTGGCGCAACAAGACGCCATTGTTGCACTGAATGCTTGCTCTTGGGGGAATTACTAGAATTGTTGGGTCTTTGTAAATTATAGTGTGGTCTAGACCTACTCTATCTGTAAAGTGTCTTGAGATAACTGTTGTTATGATTTGATACTATGAATAAAATAAAATTAAACACACAACAGTTTCATTCACAAAGAATACGTTATCCTACTAAAACGCTGTCCTCTCACGTTCCACAAGTTAAATCCAAATTCCGAAACACGAGTCCTGAGATTGTCCCATTAAATACTCTCCCATTCAGAAAGTTTAACGCCGTTACAGTTTGGTGTATAGTTTGTGTCTTTACCTGATCAACTGCTCCTGAGAAAGATCAATGGAGAAATCAGTCATACTGAGGCGAGACACCGACTTCCTGCTGCCTACAAACACAATTGTACATACACACACACACACACACACACAAATTAAATTTACGTTCCAAACCAAACAACATAAATACAAACTGTAAATCAGACTACAGTTTGCTTCATTCTGCTTCATCTACATCTGAAAAATAATTAAATCATAAAAGTCCTAATTCGGCTCGGGCTGAAGAATCATCATTGTGATATAATTCCAACATACCACAGCCTTTGTCAGCTGTTGCCTAATTATTCTCCTGTAGTTTAGTTTCACTTCTGCTCAGGTAAAAGTCTTACTCTTGTCTCGGGGGATGACGCTCTCTCTGCGCCGGTTTCCACTGAAGGTGTGGATGAATTTGGCAAAGGCTCCCTTCCTGTCCATCAGCTCCATGTAGGATCCGATCTCTGAGATCTGTCCGTCATCCATCACCAGAACCAGGTCTGCTTTGGACAGGAAGCTGAGGCCGTGAGTCACCAGCACCCGCGTCTAAAGAAACATATCAGCACACACATTACAGTTATTTAGCTGATGCTTTTAGCTACATTCAGACCAAAAAAATCGATCCGGCAATTTGCCACAGGTTGGTACGGCAGTGTGAGTGTCACTAAAAAAAACATTTGTGTGACGTCCTGTTGTGTTGTTTAACCCCCCAATGTAGCACAAGTAGACTTTATATTTCACAGTTACTGTTTTCAGTAGATGGTTTATAGATCTGGACATTTTGGAGTGCATTTAAAGGCAGCTTCATTTCCCAGAGAAAGAGAGAAAGAAAAGAGACAGAAGGACTGAGGAAACAGTCAGCTGTTCAACAAACTCCTGGGCAGTTCAGTACTAACTTTCTTGTGGCAGCAATAGAGGCAGTGATGTTTCCTGTTTCCTGTACGGGACTCTCACACACCGCCTCAAAACACAACAAGTCTGATCCATGCACATATGACAGGTCACAGCAGCGTGACACACGGTTGACTTTAAGCCGAATGCCACTGTATTTTTTTGCATCTTCCCTTGTGGCAAACCCTGCCGCAGCCTAAACATACAACACCTATTAAAATGAATGGAAAGACCTACATTTTGCTGCACCGTCTGATAGCCAACGCAGACAGTCTGAATGCCCACTTAATCAAAAGCATCCTACAATTATTGCATTCAACCAAGTGGGTACAACCCAACCACTGCAAGAATCTTGCAAGGGTCAACTTCTTTAAATATTCTTGACTGATTTACATTTACTGATAATAAGTGATTAAGAGAGATGTTTATGCTTTTCGTTTTAAATGTTTTACATTTTATTTTATGAGCTAAGGTGCCGTCGGAACAGATTTAGTCTGTGACAGAATTACAGGTTTAAACAGCACAAACCCAGTGGACCATGCTGCTCTTTCCAAAAGGACCAATAATGTCGCTGGAAACCCACCGGAGAACAGTGAGATGATTGGGAGAGGTTGTAGAAGAGTTAGATACAGGTTCAGGGTCTTACTTTGTCTTTGAGGAGTCCTCGGGGTCCAATGACTCGATCAAAGATGTGTTGTCCAACGTGAGCATCGACGGCGGACAGCGGGTCGTCTAGCAGGTAAACATCTGACTTCCTGTAGACGGCCCGAGCCAGACTCACCCTCTGCCTCTGACCTCCAGACAGGTTAAGACCCTGCAGACAGGCAATACATTATCAGGAAACAAAACAAAAAACACAGTCCTGTAGACAGGAAATACAGCATCAAAAAACAAAACAAAAAACAGTCCTGTAGACAGGAAATGCAGCATCATAAAACAAAACAAAAAACACAGTCCTGCAGACAGGAAATGCAGCATCATAAAACAAAAAGAAACAACATAGTCCTGCAGACAGGGAATATATCATCAGAGAACTAAAATAAAGAGTACATAGTCAAAACCGGGCCGAGCACAGAACTACCATAGAGTCTGATTGTAGCCGCGGCCAGGAGTTCGTGTAGAGTGGTCGCTAAGACTACAACGCCACTATATACATGCAGGACATTTAGTCAGAGCATCTATATTAAAAGAATATCAATATTGACAGAGCAGACAGTGTCACGATTGGCACGAAGGAAGGCAAGGTTTTGGACCCAAATGCAGTTCAAGGTATTATTTAATGACAGGAACAAACTTACTCAGAACAAGTAATCCACACAGCCAGGAAATAAACGAACAGGTACCACTAAGAAAAACAGAACGCACAGCAACAGAATACAATGATCCGACACAGGACAAGGGAAACACAAAGACTAAATACAGAGGATAACGAGGAAACAAGAGGCAGGTGACACAAGGGCTGGGAAACAGGTGGAAAACATCAGACAATCACAAGAGCGGGAAAAACCAAAAGACAGGAAGTAAAACCAGACATGACTAGGGAGAAAAACCAGACTTCAAAATAAAACAGGAAACAAAATACAAAACAGACTACCAAAATAAGACAAAAACCCCAAAACCGTAACAGTACCCCCCCCCCCCCCCCCAAGGGACAGATCCCAGATGTCCAAAAAACAGAGCAGAGAAAAAGGCAATCCAGGGAGGGCGGAGGGGGTCCGGAGGAGGGACAACAAAAAACCAACCCAGGGAGGGCGGAGGGGGTCCGGAGGAGGGACAACAAAAAACCAACCCAGGGAGGGCGGAGGGGGTCCGGAGGAGGGAAAAAGTCACTGGGCATAGGGAACAGAGGGCCCTGGGGCACAGGGAACAGAGAGCCCTGGGGCACAGGGAACAGAGAGCGCTGGGGCACAGGGAACAGAGAGCGCTGGGGCACAGGGGACAGAGAGCGCTGGGGCACAGGGGACAGAGAGCGCTGGGGCACAGGGGACAGAGAGCCCTGGGGCACAGGGGACAGAGAGCCCTGGGGCACAGGGAACAGAGAGCCCTGGGGCACAGGGAACAGAGAGCCCTGGGGCACAGGGAACAGAGAGCCCTGGGGCACAGGGGACAGAGAGCGCTGGGGCACAGGGGACAGAGAGCGCTGGGGCACAGGGGACAGAGAGCGCTGGGGCACAGGGAGCGAAGAGCGCTGGGGCACAGGAGGCAGAGAGCCGGAGAGGCCCAGGGGAAACAGAGGGCCAGAGAGGCCTGAGGGAAAACCAGAGAACCACTAGGGACAGGGAGCTGAGGGAGGCCTCGGCAAGAGGGGAACTCCCAGGCAGCTGGCGGCAAAGATGGAGCCCCTCAGGGGGCAGAGCAAGATGTCGAGGGCTCCGAGGCGGTCTGCAGCGACGGCGAAACCCCTCAGGCGGCAGAGCAGGACGTTGAGGGCTCCGAGGCGGTCTGCAGCGACGGCGAAACCCCTCAGGCGGCCGAGCAGGACGTCGAGGGCTCCGAGGCGGCCTGCAGCGAAGGCGATATCCCCCAGGTGACCGGCGGCAAAGGCGACATCCCTCTGGAGGCCGGCGGCGAAGGAGATATCCCTCTGGAGGCCGGCGGCGAAGGCGATATTCCTCTGGAGGCCGGCGGCGAAGGCGACATCCCTCTGGAGGCCGGCGGCGAAGGCGATATCCCTCTGGAGGCCGGCGGCGAAGGCGATATCCCTCTGGAGGCCGGCGGCGAAGGCGATATCCCTCTGGAGACCGGCGGCGAAGGCGACATCCCTCTGGAGGCCGGTGGCGAAGGCGATATCCCTCTGGAGGCCGGTGGCGAAGGCGACATCCCTCTGGAGGCCGGCGGCGAAGGCAATATCCCTCTGGGGACCGGCGGCGAAGGCGATATCCCTCTGGAGGCCAGCGGCAGCGAAGATCTCCCTTCTGAGACCGGGCAGGCGAAGGGTCAGCTGGGGAGCCAGACGACGAGTCGGCTGAACTGGAGACAGGCGACGAGTCAGCTGGGCTGGAGACAGGCGACAGGTAAGTCGGACCGATGATAGGCGCAGAAGTCGACCGGATCGCCGACAGGACACGGGGGACCGGCGTCGGCCGAACCGCCGACTGGACACTAGGGGCAGGTGTCGGCCGAACCGCCGACTGGACACGAGGGGCAGAAGTCGGCCGGACCGCCGACTGGACACGAGGGGCAGGAGTCGGCCGGACCGCCGACTGGACACGGGGGGCAGGAGTCGGCCGGACCACCAACAAAACATGAGGGGTCAGAATCTCAGGGAAGCCGCTAGCCGGCCGGGGTAGAAGGAGGCTGCTAGCCGGCCGGGAAGCAAGGGACTCTGGGGGCTCGCTAAACGGCCGAGACACAGGGAACTCTGGGTGACCGCTACACGGCCGGGACTCTAGGAACTCTGGGGGACCGTTACACGGCCGGGACTCTAGGAACTCTGGGGGACCGCTACACGGCCGGGACTCTAGGAACTCTGGGGGACCGCTACACGGCCGGGACGCTAGGAACTCTGGGGGGCCGCTACACGGCTGGGACTCTAGGAACTCTGGGGGGCCGCTACACGGCCGGAACTCTAGGAACTCTGGGGGGCCGCTACACGGCCGGAACTCTAGGAACTCTGGGGGACCGCTATACGGCCGGGACTCTAGGAACTCTGGGGAGCCTCAGAAGCGCTGACCAATGGCAAGGTCTCTGGAGAGCTGCAATCCAGCAAGGCCACTGGGGAGCCAGAGGTCAGCAACGTCTCTCGGGCAGTCTCTGGGATGCTGACCAGTGACCAAGTCTCTGGGGTGCGGAAACCCCACAATGTTACTGGGGCACCAGAGGCCAACAAAGTCTCTGGGGCGCTAACCAACAAAGTCTCTCGGGCAGTCTCTGGGATGCTGACCAACAAAGTCTCTCGGGCAGTCTCTGGGGCGCTGACCAAGGGCAAAGTCTCTGGAGCGCTGATCAAGGGCAAAGTCTCTGGAGCGCTGACCAAGGGCAAAGTCTCTGGAGCGCTGACCAAGGGCAAAGTCTCTGGGGCGCTGACCAAGGGCAAAGTCTCTGGAGCGCTGACCAACAAAGTCTCTCGGGCAGTCTCTGGAGCGCTGACCAACAAAGTCTCTCGGGCAGTCTCTGGAGCGCTGACCAACAAAGTCTCTGGAGCGCTGACCAACAAAGTCTCTGGAGCGCTGACCAACAAAGACTCTGGGAGAAGCGTCAGCGTAGACTCTGGGAGAAGCGTCAGCGTAGACTCTGGGAGAAGCGTCAGCGTAGACTCTGGGAGAAGCGTCAGCGTAGACTCTGGGAGAAGCGTCAGCGTAGACTCTGGGAGAAGCGTCAGCGTAGACTCTGGACGGCTGGACGTCAGCGGAGACTCTGGACGGCTGGACGTCAGCGGAGACTCTGGACGGCTGGACGTCAGCGGAGACTCTGGACGGCTGGACGTCAGCGGAGACTCTGGACGGCTGGACGTCAGCGGAGACTCTGGACGGCTGGACATCAGCGGAGACTCTGGACGGCTGGACGTCAGCGGAGGCCCTGGACGGCTGGGCGTCAGCTCAGGCACAGGTTCACAGAACAAGGGCTCAGGTCCGCTGGACAGCTTGGGCTCAGGTCCGCTGGACAACACGGGCTCGGGGCCGCTGGACAGAGGTTGAAGCGGGGAATGGCGTCGGGACCGATTACGACCACGTCCTCTCTTGCGACCACGTTTGACACTGGTCAACTCAGGCTCGGAGTCACTGGACAACAAGGGCTCTCTTCCGCTGGACAGCTCGCATTCAGGGGTGTCTATGAAGTCCTGAATCCATTCAGGCAAGGAACTCTTGAGCCAGGGCCGAGTGGCTACCTCACGGTGAGCTAACCGTAGAGCTGCCTGCTGAACCTCCCAACTAGGAGCTCTCTTCCACTCTCCAAAAATACACAGAAGAGTGTAGGACAAATCATACAGTTCATCCTCAAACATTCCTGCTGAGTCCATTTCTGGTCGGATCATTCTGTCACGATTGGCACGAAGGAAGGCAAGGTTTTGGACCCAAATGCAGTTCAAGGTATTATTTAATGACAGGAACAAACTTACTCAGAACAAGTAATCCACACAGCCAGGAAATAAACGAACAGGTACCACTAAGAAAAACAGAACGCACAGCAACAGAATACAATGATCCGACACAGGACAAGGGAAACACAAAGACTAAATACAGAGGATAACGAGGAAACAAGAGGCAGGTGACACAAGGGCTGGGAAACAGGTGGAAAACATCAGACAATCACAAGAGCGGGAAAAACCAAAAGACAGGAAGTAAAACCAGACATGACTAGGGAGAAAAACCAGACTTCAAAATAAAACAGGAAACAAAATACAAAACAGACTACCAAAATAAGACAAAAACCCCAAAACCATAACAGACAGATGGGTCGCTGTGGAAAGACAGACAGGTTGCAGACAGACAGGTTGCAGCGGACAGACAGACAGGTTGCATTGGACAGACGGGCAGGTTGCAGACAGAGAGGTTGTTGGTACCTTCTCCCCGATCTCCGTGGCGTCTCCAGCCGGCAGGATGTCCAGGTCCGGCAGCAGAGCGCACGCCTCCAGAACACGCTGGTACCAGCTCTCCGTCCTCTCTTCACCAAACAAAATGTTATTCTTCAAAGACGTGTTCTGGATCCAGGCCTGCTGGGGGACGTAGGCCAGTGAACCCTGTCGACACAGACAACATATCTTTTATTATCAGAGAGACGTTCTGGATCCAGGCCTGCTGGGGGACCTAGGCCAGTGAACCTTGTCGACACAGACAGCATATCCTTTATTATCAGAGAGACGTTCAATAGCACCAAGCCTTCGAGTCGGAAGCGCCGAGGCTATGAGTTGGTAGCACCGAGCCTTCCAGTCGGTAGCACCAAGCATTTGAGTCGGAAACATAGAGCCTTGCATTCGGTAGCACCGAGCCTTGGAGTCAGTAACACCGAGCCTTCGAGTCTGTAGCACAAAGCCTTCGAATTCGTAGCACTGTGGCTTCGAGTCCATAGCACCGAGACTCTGGAACGCTCTGCCTCGTCCAATACGATCGGCTGTCTCTGTTGACGCTTTCAAAAATCACATCACATTCACATTGTGATTTTAATTTGATTGTGTTTTAATATGGACCATACTGTATGTTTTATTTTTACTTACATTCAGCAGATAGATATTTATAAAACAGCATCATATCTTATCTCTTTTAAAGGGGACATTCTTAACTTTGAACAATATGTTCTCATCTTATCTGGATGCTTCATTAGCAGCTCTAACACTAAACCGTCTGATTCCCAGGTGAGTCCATAAAGCTGTGGATTCATGTCATTCCGGCTGCTAGCACTTTTGCTAGAGCTAAAATGTGAGTTTCGTCTGGCATCACAATAAAAGCAGTTTTTTGTCTATTTTAACAGCAGATTAAATGTTAAAAATGTATTTAATGTTTCAGTTATAGCTTTTGTCTTGTTGCTACTGCATCAATCATTAGCATTTATCTCTCTGGCTCTGCCCTTTGGGATGACATCACACATAAAAAAACATGTTGAGAAAGTTTTATTTAATAAATTTAAAGGGTTATATTGTTTGTTGTGACCTTAATGGAGACGGAGCCGCTCCTCCTCTCCATCTCCCCCAACATGGCCGCCAGCAGAGATGACTTCCCGGAGCCAACATGGCCCACTACGGCCACCAGGGAACCCGTTTTCACCTTCATGCTGATCCTCTGCAGACACGGCGGCCCCTCATTTGTCCAGGAGAAAGTCCCACCCTCTATCATCATGCTAACTGCATCTAAAGACCAAACACAGAACTCAAAAACATTTAAACTCATCATTAAACCTTCAAGATTGGTTTAAAAGAAAAAAATGAAAAAAATCATCATCGTTTTCAGTCTGAGGCTAGGCTAACAGTTTAGCCCTGCTTCAAGCCCTTGTGCTAAGTTGAGCTAACAGTTTAGCCCTGCTTCCAGCCTTTGTGCTAAGCTAGGCTAACAGGTGTGTGATGTCATACCAATGCTGTGAGGAAGTCTCTCAACGTTGTCCGGCTTTAGCTCATCAGAGCACAGGAAATTTCCCAGACGTCTGAGAGAGACAACAGCCTGATGATGAAGAATAGATCAGTCATGTGACACTGTACAGATATTAGATTAGATTAGATTCAACTTTATTGTCATTGTGCAAAGTACAAGTATAGAGACACCTTTACTAATAAGCACAATGTAAAGATTATTACAACCCCAAATCAGAAAAAGTTGGGACAGTATGGAAAACACAAATAAAAAAAGAAAGTAGTGATTTCTAAATGTACTTTGACTTGTATTTCATTGCAGACAATACAACAGCACATAATTTCATGTGTTCCTCATGATTTTTATTGTCTTTGTTTAAAAGAAAAAAAAAAATCCTATTTTGGTTCTTACAACACATTTCAAAAAAAGTTGGAACAGTAAAGCATTTACCACTTTATAATGTTGCCATTCCTTTTCACAACACTTAAAAGACGTTTAGGGACTGAAGACACCAAGTGATGAAGTGTTTCAGGTGTAATTTTTACCCATTCTTGCTGCAAAGAAGTCTTAAGATGGGCAACAGTACGGGGCCTTTGTTGTCGCATTTTGCACTTCAAAATGCGCCACACATTCTCTATTGGAGACAGGTCGGGACTGCAGGCAGGCCAGTCAAGTACCTGTATCCTCTTCCTCCGCAGCCAGGACTTTGTAATGTGTGCAGAATGTGGTTTTGCATTATCTTGTTGAAATATGCATGGACGTCCCTGAAAAAGATGTCTTCTTGAAGGCAGCATAATGTGCTCCAAAATCTCTATGTACATTTCAGCATTAATGGTGCCATCACAGAAGTGCAAGTTACCTTTGCCAAGGGCACTGACACAACCCCATACCATGACAGACCCTGGCTTTTGGACTTGTTGCTGGTAACAGTCTGGATGATCCTTTTCTTCTTTGGTCCGGAGCACACGGCGTCCATTTCTCCCAAAAAATACCTGAAATACTGATTCATCTGACCACAGTACACATTTCCACTGTGTGATGGTCTATCCCAGATGCCTCCGAGCCCAGAGAAGTCGACGGCGCTTCTGGACACTGTTAACATAGGGCTTCCTTTTGGCACAGTACAGTTTTAACTGGCATTTGTGGCTGTAACTACGTATTGTGGTACTTGACAAAGGTTTGCCAAAGTAGTCCTGAGCCCATGTGGTGATATCGCTTATAGATGAATGACGATTCTTGATGCAGTGCCGCCTGAGGGATCGTAGATCACGGTTGTTCAGCTTAGGCTTGCGCCCTTGTCCTTTACGCACTGAAATTCCTCCTCATTCCTTGAATCTTTTAATTATGTTATGCACTGTTGAAGGTGAAATAAGCAAATGTCTTCCTATCTTTCTTTGAGGAACATTGTTTTTAAACATTTCAATCATTTTCTCATGTATTTGTTGGCAAACTGGCGATCCTCGGCCCATCTTTGCTCCTAAAGGACTAGACCTTTCTTGGATGCTGCTTTTGTACCAAATCATAATTACAATCACCTGTTGACATCACCTGTTTCAAATCACATCATTATTTAACCAATTAACCTGATTACTAGCCCTAAATTGCTCATGTCCCAACCTTTTTTGGAATGTGTTGCAGGTCTGAATGACAGGAAAGGATGTATATTTACAAATGAAATTAAGTTGACCGGACAAAACATGAAATATTTTGTGTTCACATTGTCTGCAATGAAATACAAGTCAAAGTACATTTAGAAATCACTACTTTCTGTTTTTATTTGTGTTTTTCATACTGTCCCAACTTTTTTCTGATTTGGGGTTGTACATTATTATATTGGTAAATGGTAAAAAATAAAAAATGTAGGGGAGGTTAATGTTATCATGTCCGACTCTGGGGTTAAAAAATACATCAAGAAAGCAAGACATAAAGAAGTACAGTATAACATTGCTATTCAAGACACAACTCACTCACTGTGGATGCATTGTTTGTTTTAAATATTCACTTAAAAGACTTGAGGGGTACCTGGGGTACCCAGAACGGAGGCTTGTGATTGGCTGTGACTTGCCTGTATGGTGGTGCTCATAGCAAAGGGAAGCTGACTCAGAGGAGTTTTTAGGATGTTTATGAGAGCGACAGAAACAAAGATTTTCTGAGCATCCAGAACATTTTCCTCATCAATCAGCACGTAAACGGCAAACACTGAGAAGGCAATCTGAGCAGAGAAGACGAAAAGAAAAAAAATATCTTAATTATCATATTATAATAATAATAAACGTCACATGGACGATTCGGATGGGTTCATCAGAGAAAAAAGGCTGCCAGAAGTCCATTAAAATCAAATAACAGGAAACCTTAAAACAGCATCCATTACTACTCCAATGCTCGTTTGTCCTCACCTCTGCGACTTGCCAAAAGTCAACTTATACGTAGATTTATACTTTACCATGGCAAGTTATGCTACGTTGATTTGAATGGAAATGGCCTTTCTATATACTTTATTTCTATGGGTTGTTTCTTTTTTTGCACAAACAGATAATAAACTGTTTTCACCAGATGGCGTACAAGGGTTGATAGCAGAAAAGTAATAGATATAAAACTTAAATTCACGGTCACTCAGCGGTACTCAGCGGTCAACAAACCGTGTGGCTACAACCCAAAGAACAAAGGCTGAAAGCTACTGTTTACCAGCTGGTATGATTACTGCCTCAATCTGCCGACTATCAATCAAAAAAGGTGAATCTTGCAATCCCTTCTGGGAAGTGTTTTGCTCTCAACACGGTCTGTTTACTTGAATGCAACCAAAGCCCACTCAAACATGATTGGTCAATACATCTCAAACTAACAGAAAACAGATTGTTCAGGTTGTGATGTCACAGCCCTCCTGATTGGTTCCCCAGACCAAGACTTACCAGGAAGCAGGAGGAGTTGAAGGAAGCCAGAGAGACGGAGTAGAGGACCTGAGATTTCTTCAGCGCCCACAGTTCTCCATCTCTCAGGACACCAACGCGTCGCAGGAAAGCTTCCTCCCAGGCATAAAACTTTAGGATCTTCACACCGCTCAAGATCTCGTTCATCAGTTTTATCCGACCGTCCATGAACTTCATCTGAACCTCCTACAAACACAGGCAGCAGTTTAAACATTAAATCTGATCCTACAAACACAGTAACAGTTTAAACACTTAATCTGATACTCCTACAAACACAGAAGCAGTTTAAACATGTTAGTGTTAGGGTCAAGCTTTGAACCAGTCGATCTGATTCCACACAATGAAACAGTTCTCACCTGCAGTTTGCCTCTCAGTTTAGCGATGAATCCGTTCAGAGGGAAGATCAGAACGACAGCAATGAGACCAGCGAGAGCAGATGGACCGAGAAGCTGGGGGCAAATTAACCAATCAACCAATCAACCAGTCAATCAATCAGTCAACCAGTCAACCAAACAATCAATCAACCAATCACTCAATCAATCAGTCAGTCAATCAATCAACCAATCAACCAGTCAATCAACCAATCAACCAATCAACCAATCAACCAATCAATCATTCAGTCAATCGATCAGTCAATCAACCCAATCAACCAATCAATCAGTCAATCAACCAATCACTCAATCAACCAATCAGTCAGTCAGTCAACCAATCAATCAGTCAATCAACCAATCAACCAACCATTCAGTCAATCAATAAACCAACCAATCAGTCAACCAATCAATCAGCCAGTCAGTCAATCAGTCAACCAACCAATCAGTCAATCAGTCAACCAACCAACCAATCAGATCAGAGACAGCTGAGATTACAGAACACATCACAAAACGATGGAATTGAAACACGTTCTCATCAGAGTCAAATTGTTTAATATTATTTGATCACTTCATTCATATAATTTATCCATTGAGTTAATGGTTCAGTCCAACTACAGAAGAGTAACAAGATAGAGAGAATGAAGCCAACAACAAGACACAACAAAGTATTGTTATCTTTTACCTGCCACAGGAAGTAGAAGCAGAGAGCGATCTCGATGGGAGCGACCCAAAGACTGTTGAAATAAACTACAAAATCCATCAGCTTCTGAGTGTCGGCTGAAACCAGATTAATGATTTCTCCCAAAGTACACTGCCGCCGAGCTGCACTGCTGATCAGCAGACACTGAGGATTCAAATACAGATAACTTCATTAACTACGCTGCTGATCAATAGACACTTTTATTCATTTAAGCAAAGAAAATGTGAAGTTAGCTAATGAGCTTAATTTTATCTTTTTCCCTGCAGGTTGTTATGAATGGCCTAGTCTCTCATGTCCAGCTCTACCTTCACAGCTCTGTGGAGGAAGGTCTGACTACACCACAGATGCATTCTGACATAGGATAGCATAGCATAAAAAAATGCTGACTTTTTTGCATTTCTTTAAACCAGTCACAATCGTCTTGGGCGGTGCTAAGCTCCAGACGCAGATGGTGACTCTGCTAAATAGTCTCAGGAAGGAACTTGTTTTGGTGGAACATTTGCACCCCAAAAAAGAAACATCCAATATTAACTGAAATTGTAACTGTTGACACAATACAGTAACATGAGTTATTTAAATTAGCTGATACATGGTTAAACCTCATTGGCTCTTACCAGTGTATCTCCGTGTGTACTTTGTCCACAGCAATCCCACCAATCAGTCCCAAAACATCCCAGATAGAGAGGAAATGCCCTACACATATTCTTTATAAATCTTTATAATCATTCCCTGAAAGAACCAAGCAGGCCTGACTTGTAACATTTACATCTTCTAAACTTCAACAATGTTAAAGGTCTCTTCAGCTAAGCCATCTAACTGTCTCTTAGACCCCATCCCAACGAGGTTACTTAAAGAACGTTACCTGTGGTTAACACTTCATTACTAGATGTGATTAATATGTCTTTATTGACAGGTTATGTACCGCAGTCATTTAAAGTAGTTGTGATAAAACCTTTTCTGAAAAAACCCACCCTTGATTCTGAGGTCTTAGCCAACTATAGACCTATATCTAATCTCCGCTTCCTCTCCAAAATCCTTGAGAAGGTAGTTGCTAATCAGTTATGTGATTTCCTACATAGCAATAGTTTATTTGAGGACTTTCAGTCAGGATTTAGAAAGCATCATAGCACTGAGACGGCACTGGTGAAAATTACTAATAACCTTCTAACTGCTTCAGACAAAGGACTTGTCTCCATACTTGTCTTACTAGATCTTAGTGCTGCATTCTACACTATTGACCATACTATCCTGTTACAGAGACTGGAACACTTGAATGACTGAATGTAGGTTTATTCGGTTACTAAATGTAGAACAAAATGTATGTACAACAAATTCATTACAAACAAAAGGGGTAACCAAAAAGGTGTAGGCTGAAGCCATGGCTTATTACGCCTACCCTATTTACAAAACATCTATCCATCGAAATTTAAACATAAACAATATACACATATGTATACATACACACATACATATATATACATGCTACATATATACTCATATACTTACATATATATATATATATATATATATATATATATATATACATATAAACACATATGCACATAATTACAAATGTTTGATTGTTGCTTGTGTTATTTCAATTTATGCACAACAATTATAAACTTATCTTAGACAATTTTTCTTAAGCATCCATATATTTGTCAAAAATTAAGATTTTAAACTGTTTTTTAAAGTAATTAATGGAATTGCTCCTCTTAAGATCATCGGTGAGACCGTTCCACAAGTCGACTCCTTTTACCAAAATGGTGTTCATTTTAAAGTTTGTTCGGACCATTTGTTTTTTAAATATGTTCTCTCCTCTTAGGTTATATTTCTGTTCCCTATTTTCAAAGAAACATAGTATATTTTCAGGCAATAATTTCCTATATACTTTGAACATAAATACTTATACTGAACTTAGTTGGCATTAAAGGAATCGCACTATGCTGGTTTAAGTCCTATTTCTCTGATTGATCTCAATTTGTTAACGATAAATCCTCCAGGTAAAGTTAACCATGGCGTTCCACAAGGCTCAGTGCTTGGACCAATTCTATTCACCTTGTATATGCTTCCCCTAGGCAGTATTATTAGGAAACATTCAATTAACTTTCATTGTTATGCTGATGACACCCAACTACACCTATCAGTTAACCCAGACGAAACCAGTCAGTTAACTAAACTCCAAGTATGCATCAAAGATATAAAAGCATTGTTAACCTACAATTTTCTGATGTTAAACTCAGACAAAACTGAGGTGATTGTGCTGGGCCCTAAACACCTCCGAACCTTATTATCTAAAGATATAGTTACTCTGGATGGTATTTCCCTGGCCTCCAGCACTACTGTCAGAAATCTAGAAGTTATTTTTTATCAGGATATATCCTTTAACGCCCACTGAAAACAAACCTCAAGAACAGCCTGTTTTCACCTTTGTAACATTGCCAAAATTAGGAACATCCTGTCTCAGAACGATGCTGAAAAACGAATCCATGCATTTGTTACTTCCAGGCTGGACTATTGTAATTCCTTATTATCAGGATGCTCAACTAAAACCTTTTTATCTTCCAGCTGATCCAGAATGCTGTAGCACGTGTTCTGACAAGAACTAAGAAAATAGATCATATTTCTCCTGTATTAGCTTCTCTGCATTGGCTTCCTGTAAAATTCAGGATTGAATTTAAAATCCTTCTCCTGACCTACAAAGCTCTAAATGGTCAAGCGCCATCATATCTTCAAGAGCTCATAGTACCTTATTGTCCCACTAGAGCACTGCGCTCCCAGAATGCAGAGTTACTTGTGGTTCCTAGAGTCTCTAAAAGTAGAATGGGAGCCAGAGCCTTTAGCTATCAGGGTCCTCTCCTGTGGAACCAGCTCCCAGTCTGGGTCCGGGGGTGTAAGATAAAATGTCATGTAGCCTGGGAAGGCCTCGATTTCTCTTCTGTCTAGTATATGTAAGGTAAGACGTGTTCAGATTTACTGGCGCAAAAGTGCTCCTCATAAACACTTGATAAACATTTGGAACCGAATGCACCTAATGAAATATCTTAAAGTAACAGACAATATTTAGGCCATGAGAGAAGAAGAGAATGAGAGCGATCCCAAGGCTAGCGCGCAACTTCGCTATCTTTTCGGAGACAGAAAGTCTGAGGGTGATCTAACCGATTGGCGACCCAGACGCAAGGATGGAAGGAGGGACCCAAAGATGAATAAAAGAATAGAGAAATGTCCGGGGTCAGACCTCGAGAGACTTTGTTGGTGGCTAGGGTGAGAGAGTCTTGAAGGAGCTACTGAACCATATGCATATGATTGTCTGCTTGCAATATCATTTTACTGAAAGATATATTATAATTTAACTGAACAAATCCTGACTATTCATTTCCTGATCTGCCATTCAACGAACACAAAAAGGGTAAAGAGGAGAAGTTGACCGAAGGGGTCAAAAAAGACTCTGGCCTTTTGAGCCGGGGTAAAATTGGACGCACCCTTTTCTACAGGGGGCTGACACCATCACCACATTTAAGACTAAACTTAAAACTCTCCTCTTTGATAAAGCTTATAGTTAGGGAGTGAGGAGTTGCAGCATTCGCCTAGACCGGCCGGGGAGGGTGTATATCTGTAGACATGGCACCCCTTCTTTTCTCTGCTTCTCTTCATAGTCATTAGATTAATCTACCATATAATCAATTATATAATCAAAGAAGAGGGAGGCAGGCCAGTACAGCCCGATCCGGTTGGGGAGAGTTCTAGCCCGACCAGGCACCTCTCTTTAGCCTGTCTCTCTTAGTTATGCTCTTTTAGTTTTAGACTGCCGGGGGACTTCCATTGACACACTGAGCTTCTCTCTCCTCTCTCTTCCCATTTGTGTGCATCCATGTCCCAGAAATGCTCTGGGGAGTCTATTCCCCAGAGTCCTTATGTTTTTTTCTCACCCAGCATGTTTCCTTGGATTAGAGTGGCACCAAGATCATGGATGCAGCTGTCGCCGTGGTCCTGCTCAGAGTCCATGCCCTGTTACACTGTGCTACACCCTGCTACACCTTGCTACTCTTTACGGTGCCCTGCAGTGTCCTGCTGCATCCTGCTGCACCCTGCTACGTTCAGCTATGCTCTGCTGTGCCATGCTACATCCTGTAACGCCCTGCAGTGCCCTGATATGACACAAACTACTACGACTACTTTTTCTAGTCACTGATCCATTATCTTTATTGTGACTGTTATTGCCACTGTTCATAACACCCCCAACCGGCTCCGTCAGACACCGCCTACCAAGAGCCTGGGTGTGTCTGAGGTTTCTTCCTAAAAGGGAGTTTTTCCTTGCCACTGTCGCACTAAAAGCTTGCTCTTGAGGGAATTACTAGAATTGTTGGGTCTTTGTAAATTATAGAGTGTGGGTTTGACCTACTCTATTTGTAAATAAATTGAAATTGAATTAAAAAATTAAACTTGATATTTTCAGAATGTAGCTTTGCTCAGAGATGGTTGTTGTTTCTCGAAGATATTGGAGTTTGAGAACGGAAACACACACAGACATAGGAAGGTTTATCCTGGAAATGTACTGTACTGTATGTCTGTCTGTTACCTTCCTGTAGACGAGTCCCATGACGGCCGTCTTGACTCTCATCCCGACAGTGAAGCAGTGAAACATGTACTGATGATGCAGCAGAGACTGCAAACAGGACAGCAGGAAGAGCAGCGAGGCGAACAGGAACCCTTTCCACATAGCAGCGTCTTTGTCCCTCATGAAGGACAGCAGCAAACTGACACCAATAAAAACAACATAAACTATAAAGATCAGCAATAATAATAAACAAACAACAACTAAAATCTCACTGTAAATGATCTGACTTCTGAGACCAACCAGATGCTCTTAGATGTTCCTAGAAACAGAGGCAACCATGTCTCTGTTTCTCTTTCTCTTTGAGTCCCTACTGAAGACCACCTCTTCTCCTGGAAACCTTTGAGTCTCTACAGATCATATCTTCTCCTGGAAACCTTTGAGTCTAAAGATCATTACTTCTCCTGGAAAAAAGTCTAAAGATCATCTTCTCCTGGAGACCTTTGAGTCACTAAAGATGATCTCTTCTCCTGGAAACCTTTGAGTCTCTACAGATCATATCTTCTCCTGGAAACATTTGAGTCTAAAGATCATCACTTCTCCTGGAAAAAGTCTAAAGATCATCTTCTCCTGGAGACCTTTGAGTCACTAAAGATGATCTCTTCTCCTGGAAACCTTTGAGTCTAAAGATCATCTCTTCTCCTGGATACCTTTGAGTCTCTAAAGATCATCTCTTCTCCTGGAGACCTTTGAGTCTAAAGATCATCACTTCTCCTGGAAAAAGTCTAAAGATCATCTTCTCCTGAAGACCTTTGAGTCTAAAGATCATCACTTCTCCTGGAAAAAGTCTAAAGATCATCTTCTCCTGGAGACCTTTGAGTCACTAAAGATGATATCTTCTCCTGGAAACCTTTGAGTCACTAAAGATCATCTCTTCTCCTGGATACCTTTGAGTCTCTAAAGATCATCTCTTCTCCTGGAGACCTTTGAGTCTAAAGATCAATACTTCTCCTGGAAAAAGTCTAAAGATCATCTTCTCCTGGAGACCTTTGAGTCACTAAATATGATCTCTTCTCCTGGAAACCTTTGAGTCTAAAGATCATCCCTTCTCCTGGAGACATTTGAGTCTCTAAAGATCATCTCTTCTCCTGGAAACCTTTGAGTCTAAAGATCATCTCTTCTCCTGGAGACCTTTGAGTCACTAAAGATCATCTCTTCTCCTGGACACTTTTGAGTCTAAAGATCATCTCTTCTCCAGGAGACCTTTGAGTCTAAAGATCATCTCTTCTCCTGGAGACCTTTGAGTCTAAAGATCATCACTTCTCCTGGAAAAAGTCTAAAGATCATCTCCTCCTGGAGACCTTTGAGTCACTAAAGCTCATCTCTTCTCCTGGACACTTTTGAGTCTAAAGATCATCTCTTCTCCTGGAGACATTTGAGTCTCTAAAGATCATCTGTTCTCATGGAAACCTTTGAGTCTAAAGATCATCACTTCTCCTGGAAAAAGTCTAAAGATCATCTGTTCTCCTGGAGACATTTGAGTCACTAAAGATGATTTCTTCTCCTGGAAACCTTTGAGTCTAAAGATGATCTCTTCTCCTGGAGACATTTGAGTCTCTAAAGATCATCTCTTCTCCTGGAAACCTTTGAGTCTAAAGATCATCTCTTCTCCTGTAGACCTTTGAGTCACTAAAGATCATCTCTTCTCCTGGACACTTTTGAGTCTAAAGATCATCTCTTCTCCAGGAGACCATTGAGTCTAAAGATCATCTCTTCTCCTGGAAACCTTTGAGTCTAAAGATCATCTCTTCTTTCCGTCTGTGTGCATTCATTTCCCATTAATGCTTGTTTAAAAACGAAGTTCCTGGGAGCTTCCTCCCTGGAGACCTAATGCTTTCTCACCAGGCAGGTTTCCTTGGATTGTGGGGTCACCTGGATCGTGTTTGCTGTTGTAGTCCTGCTCAATGCCCTGCTTGGGGGGAATGGTTGTGTTCCTGTAAATTATGGAGTGTGGTCTAGACCTACTCTATCTGTAAAGTGTCCTGAGGTAACTGCTGTTAGGATCTGACACTGTAAATTAAGATTATATTCAATTCTGTTGTTTTTATTTGTTAATTTGGTATGTTGATCCAGTACAGCACTTTGGTTACTGTGGTTGGCTTAAATGTAAATAAATTTGACCCTGACCTTTGACCCTCACCTGAGCACCTGCGGGACGGTGAACATGAAGGCGTCGTGTAGGAGGAGACAAAGTGTCCCAGACAGGAAGTAGAACCCAAAGCTTCGCCCCAAAGCCTGTAGGAGGAAGAGGCCGTAGCCCCGCCCCTTCCTGTTCCTCCTCAGCAGCAGCGTTTCTTCTGTAGGAGCAGAAACACCACCAGATTGGGACCGGGACCAGGACCGGGACCACCAGGGTCCAGAACCAGGAGATTTCTCCCTACAGAACATCAAAACAAACAAACAGGGAGGGACTTTGTTGTGATTGGCTGCAATTTTGTTTGTGATCATACTTGCTGCTTAGATTTTATTAGTGATTGATTCTAGTTTTATAAAGAGGAGATCCACATGAATGATAAGCACATTAAATACAACTATAAATTCTCAA
Organism: Gymnocephalus cernua; assembly: GCA_023631565.1. Taxonomy (NCBI): domain Eukaryota; kingdom Metazoa; phylum Chordata; class Actinopteri; order Perciformes; family Percidae; genus Gymnocephalus; species Gymnocephalus cernua. The sequence goes on from CM042429.1 coordinate 122,249, forward strand.
ACTTTAAACAGTTTCCATAATTACAGTGCTGACAATAAATACAGACATCTGTAACATTTAGATTAAATACGAATGAATCTTAATATTAAAACGTGTCGTACTGCAGCTGTTTGCAGCTCTGACTCCAGAATTTCTCCAAGTCCGTCATGATCCAGATCGATGAGTCCTGGTCCCGCAGAGACCACAGGTCTGCAGCCTGCAGGGGGCGGTGGTAACCTCGGATCATCAAACTGACAGGGAGACAAAACACAACAAGAACATTACTATTTATTATTATCAGTAGAGTTAGTGGTAGTTCTATATATCAAGTGTTTCAGCCAGTTTAAGAGTATAAAAAGAAGAGCAGTCTTACTTTTGTTTGTTCATGAACACGTTTCATCACAAGATTTGAATTCTTTCATAAAACGGCTGCATGACTTTTACAATAAAAGCCTGTCAGAGTCCACAGAAAGGGAACATTTTGACTCCAGGTTCCACCAGTCGTGTCCTGGTTGCTCCGTCGTTTTGTTCCGTCATCCACCAAGCATCACAGCACAGTGGGAATGTCTTTCCTGCCCAACTCTTAGATTTCAATGTTGTTTTTTCATTCTTCCTGGTCTACAAAGTCGTCTACAGAGTTAAATGGTTTCTTCCATTTAGTCCAGGTACGAAGGACACGGATCAAAGATGTTAAAATAGTGTAGTCATATTTGAAGACAGTATATGGTTAAATATCTGTAATAGAATTAATTTACCATTTACAAGTAATAAAATTAAGGAAGCTAATTTTAAGTTCATCCACAAAACCTACCTAACTCCATCAAAAATGCATAAAATATCAAAAGATATACTAGCAGTATGTCAGAGATGTAAAAAGGTGGAGGGGACATTCATGTTTTGGGATAGCAGTCTCTTAAAAAGCTATTGGAGCTCGATACATTCTTTTCCTCAGTCTGTTATGGAAATACAATTTGATTTGAGCAGCAGTTTATTTTTATTAAATGACACGAACAATTTACACAGATCATAAAAAAATGCAGGATACTCATTTTGATGACTTATTTTGCGAAGAAATGCATACTTTTATTTTGGAAGAATGATTCCCCCCATCTTTTAAAATTTTCCTTGATCAACTGTCTTCTTTTTTGCCGTTAGAAAAACTAACCTTGGAGAAATATAACCGCGGACATCTTTTTAAAGAATTCTGGTGTCCTATACTATTGGTTATGGCGAAAGCATGATTGTGTATATTAAGTGCTGTGTATATGCTGTCCCTTTATTGTTATTTATTGCTATTCAGGCTATTACATCGATATGTTGATGTTGCTGCTGCCCCATACATACATTATTATTATAATTATTATTATTATTATTATTATTTTATTTTTATATTTTTTTCATTTTCCATTATTATCATTATTATTTCTTTCTTCTTATCCTTTTTCTATTTTCATGTCCAGTAACATTTGAACTTTTACATTTGTGTGCTTTGTTGGGTTATCCCTCTGAGGGTGGGGGGTGGGAATAATACTCAAAGGAAAATTGTAAACTGTATGACTGAGGACAAGTATTTCTGTATGTTATTTGAATGATTTTCTTTTGAGAAATAAAAAGATATTTTAAAAATAAAATAAAAAAATAGTGTAGTCATGTGGTATACAATCAAGACTCTTCACATGGAGTTTATTTTGAAAACTGACTAGATGTTCTAGCCCTTCCACTTCCTGTCCGGCCTGTTGAATGCAAGGGGCCAGGCTTCTCTCCTCAGAGCGAAGCCGCAATGGCACCATTTTCGTAGCAGACGTTTTTATAAAAATAGGCTAACGATTGTGTCATAACCACGCGACTTACTGTCGCATTGTAGAGGAATTACCGTACAGTACAGGAGAAGCTCGCAGGCAGTTTCGACGTACATTAGCTGTTTAGTTTAATTACTAATGTTAACTAGCATTTTAGTTATCAATAATTAGCCTGTGCCTATGTTATCTCCTTACATATACCTACGCTCTCCGTCTCTGATAGATTGGGAATGATTGAGATTTCTTTTGCGCAGCTACCAGAAGGCTTACAACGTTCAGAGACGTTGGTCACATCACATCTAGGGCGGGAAGCTCAGTTTGCAGCTGCGCAGTAACGCTCAGTAACCCTTTCCCATCACCGAAAAAGTGCTGGTAAGAGGCTTCACTTGTCTCCGTCGAAAACAGCGGGATCGCTGTGTCCATTTTATATACTGTCTATGGTTGAATGCCTGCAGCTCCGTCAGAAACACACCTGGGGCTTATTTTCAGTGGAGCAGAGTGATGGAACGTTTAGGATATGCTGCGTCACGGCCAGTGGAACAGCGAGCATTGTCTTGAGTGGCGTGGTGCAGCCTGAACGCAAAATAAAAACAGAAGAAAAGATTCTGAAAGATTTAATTTCCATACTTTGTCAAACAGTGAAGTGGATCACCAGAGATTGTTTCAGCAGGTTGCCGGTTAAATATGTAGCCGTATGAGTATAACCATATTCTTGTTGAGCAGGTCAGGCACTATATTTGTAAGTTGAAACAAAAGCATTTTGAGCTGGGTGAGAAAGCGGACAAGCTGCTTGCTAAGCAGTTAAAAGGGGTGCAAGCTGATAGGGCGATTCGTAAGGTCTCAACTTCTACTGGACAGCTGTTAATTGATCCTAAACAAATGTGATAGTTTTTTTGACTTTTATAGTCAACTGTATGCATCAAAGTCAAAGGCCACTGATGCTGAGATATCTGATTTTCTCAACATGCTAGACATTCCGGTTCTAGATGATGTAATAAGGCAGGAGTTGGATTCTGACATCTCACTGGATGAAATCAAAACAGCCATTTGCTCCTTTCCTAACGGTAAGGAATGTGGTCCTGATGGATTTGGCATAGAATTCTACAAAGCACTAAAAATGCTAATCACGCGCTAGCCAGGTTATAGCCCCTCAGCTTACCAGCTCTGGCGTTGGCCAGGTTGGCTCCTCGGCTAACCAGCTCTGGCTGGTCCTCTGCAACCTGCAAAGCCAGTCAGCTAGCTGCTTCACCTGAGCTGAGCTAAGACACTAAGCTAATGGCTACGTCCGTAAGCTGATGACTGCCACTGCCACTGCCCTGCAAAGTAAAATTACTGTTCAGAAATACAAGTAAGGATATAGATGACCTTAGGGAAGATGTTCAGCAATTATCACAAGAACTAAAAACTAAGGATGCCCTACTGACTGCTTGTATGGATGTGGCACATCAACAGTCATTTAAGATTTCAAATCTATCGGCAGTTCTACTACTACGGTTGCCAGACATTCTGGTGGATAATGCCAAGACCGATCGAACAACAATGAACCCCAAAGACCATCTTCAAGTAAGCAATCTTCTTTGCCCCATATAACAGACATAACAGATTGGTGAAGAACAATAATATCACCGCTAAGACAGTGAATTTAGTATCCATCCCTCGTCAGCCACAGTCCATCACAAAAAATGAGACAGCTGCATTTAACAAACTGTCATTTACCCTGCTGAATGTCAGGTCTTTAGCAGGTAAATCATTTTTAATCAATGATTTTATTATCAAACACAATCTTGATTTTATGTTTTTAACTAAACCTGCTTAGACCAGAATAACAGTGCTGCTGTTCTTCTTGAGTCAGTTCCACCCAACTTCAGTTTTATGAGCAAACATAGAAAGAATAAGAAAGGAGGTGGAGTTGCCATTTTGTTCAAAGACTCATTCCAATGTACACAGCTATCTTATGTAAATGTAGCTTCTTTTGAATATGTGGCTCTCCAGCTAAGGTCCCCCCCTGGAGTGATATTTTTAAATATCTACAGACCACCTAACTACTGTGCCACCTTTTTCGAAGACTTTAATGAACTGCTGTCTATGATTTGTATTGACTCTGACTGTGTAATTGTTGCTGGTTCAACTTCCATGTCGACATACAGAGCTAATTAGAAAACGATACATTACTGAAAGCTTAAGTGAAAGATTCGTTCAGCATTTCTCCTCCATACCCGTCCCTGTCGCAGTCTCAGTAAATGACCTAGTAGACAATTTAAATTATAGAATATCAAATGTTATTGAGGCCATTTCTCCCATGAAGGTCAAATCTCAAACATGAAAAAATCTCCATGGAGAAATGTTACTCCTGTGAGATCATAAAGAAGAGAGTGTCGAAAAGCTGAACGTAAGTGGCGTAAAACAAATCTCCAGGTCCATTATGAAACCTATAGAGAGAGTCTACGCATCTACAATCTGGAACTGAGGAATGCTAGGCGGTCATTCTTCTCCGCCATTATTGTTAAAAACAATAACAATTCACGTGCTTTATTTGCTGCTATTGACAGGTTAACAAACCCTCCCATACAAGTAGCATCTGAACTTCTGTCCACCAAAGCCTGCAATGATTTTGCCATTTTCTTCACTGAAAAAATTACGAAAATTAGACAATCAGCTACTGCCTCCATATCAGGTACAGGATATGTGTTGTCTCAATGTTCACGTGAAATAAGTTCCCATATGACACAATTTCAAACAAGATAACCTGGAGGATATCATGCAACATCTGAAAACCTCATCGTGTTGCCTTGATATTGTACCAACTGGCTTTTTCAAAAATGTTTTGTTTGATCCCAGATCTTTTACAGATTGTAAACATGTCACTTCAAGCAGGTTTATTCCCACTGGCTCTAAAAACTGCAGTAATTAAGCCAACAACTATAGGCCGATTTCTAACCTCCCATTCCTAAGTAAAATTATTGAAAAAGCTATTTTTTTAACTAAATCATTTTTTGTCCCTAAACAATATTTTCGATGTCTTCCAATCGGGTTTCTGACCGCACCACAGCACTGAGACGGCTCTGTTAAAAATCTATAATGATATCCATTTAAACACCGATAGTGGCAAAACTACAGTATTAGTATTACTAGACCTCAGTGCTCGTTTGATACGGTAGATCATAAGATACTTCTAAACAGACTGGGAAACTTGGTAGGCCTTTCTGGCACAGTTCTGAAGTGGTTTGAATCCTACTTGAGGAATAGACACTACTATGTCTCAATCGGTAACTATGCATCTGAGTATGCAAGTATGACATGTGGAATTCCCCAAGGCTCCATCCTGGGGCCTCTATTATTCAATATCTACATGCTGCCTCTAGCTAAAATCATGGAAAAAAATAACATAAGCCATCACAGTTATGCGGACGACACACAGATGTATATAACCTTGTCGCCCGGAGACTACAGTCCTATACAACAACTAGCTAGGTGCATTGAACAAAGCAATGACTGGATGAGCCAGAGGTGATTATTTTTGGACCAAAAAATGAACGTTTGAAAGTTAGCGCTCAGCTCGAAACAACAATGTTAAAAACAACAAACAAAGCCAGAAATCTCGGCGTAATAATGGACTCCGAACTGAATTTTAGCAGCCATATTAAGACAGTAACAAAGTCAGCTTTTTACCACCTCAAGAACATATCAAGGGTTAGAGGACTAATGTGTCAGCAGGATTTGGAAAAACTTGTCCACACTTTTATCTTCAGTAGACTTGACTACTGTAATGGGGTCTTTACTGGTCTCCCTAAAAAATCTATTAGACAGCTGCAGCTGATTCAGAACGCTGCTGCTCGAGTCCTTACCAGAACCAAGAAAATGGATCACATCTCTCCTGTTGTGATGTCCTTACATTGGCTTCCTGTACACCAAAGAATAGACTTCAAAATACTTCTACTGGTCTATAAATCACTACATGGTTTAGGGCCAAAATAGCTTTCAAATCTTCTGGTAAACTACGAACCGCACAGACCTCTTACATCATCAGAGACGAGTCTGCTTGCCATCCCCAGGGTCAGAACAAAGAAGGGGGAAGTTGCGTTCAGTTTCCATGCTCCATATATCTGAAACAAACTACCGATAAGCTGTAGGTCAGCTCGAACACTTAGTATTTTCAAATCAAGGCTAAAGACCTTTCTTTTTAATACTGCCTTTTGTTAACTTTTGTTTTTTAACCTGCTTTAGACTAATTGTTATTAATTGTTTATTAGTTTAATTTCTGTATTAACTGCTTTGAATTTGTTTGTAATTTGTATTAGCTTTTATTTCTGTATTAACTGCTTTTAATTTGTTTTTAATTTGTATTAACTTTTTACTGTGTTTTAATGTTATACGTGAAGCACTTTGAATTGCGTTGCTGCTGAAAAAGTGCTATACAAATAAAATTACCTTGCCTTGCCTTGCCTTACAAGGCACATATAGAAACCATTGCTCCACTCCTGCGCATGCTACAGTGCTCTCTGAAGGTGGGGATTTTTCCCAGCTCTCTTTATGAAGCTCATGTTTGTCTTCTCCTGAAAAAAGACAGGGATGACAATGATGTCACATCCTACCATCCTCTAAGTTTGCTAAATAGCGACCAAAACATTATTGCAAAAGTTCTTACGAACCGATTAAGTCAACATATCAGTGCCATAATCCACCCGGACCAAACAGGTTTCATTCCAGATAGATTCTCCTTCTCTAACACTCGCCGCCTGTTAAATACAATGTACTCTAATAAGCTACCCCACGCTGCTGTTATATCGTTAGATGCCTAGCAGGCCTTTGACCAAGTCGAATGGAGATACATGTGTGCTACTCTTGAAACATTTGTGGTGTTAAATTTATGAAAATGTTAAGAATGCTATATGCATGTCAAAAATCCTCCATACTGACTAATTATGACAGGTCTCCCCCATTCCTGCTGGGCCATGGCACCAGACAGCGGTGCTGCCTTTCCCATATGTTTTTTGCCTTGGCTCTTGAGCCCCTGGGAATATCTATTAGAGCCAGACCCCAAATTAGGGGGATAAATTGGGGCACATCTGAGTGTACTATAGGCTTATATGCAGATGATGTGATCCTGACTCTGTCAGATGTTAGGACATCCCTGTCTCCTTTACTTGATTTGATTAGAGCATTTGGTCAATTTTCTGGATTTACTATTAACTGGGAAAAAAGTCTGTTCATGCCTCTATCAGATGGTCTAGACTCTAAATATCTTGAGGATCTACCATTTAAAACTTCCATTGATCAGTTTAGATATTTGGGAATCAATATCACCAAAAAACCCAAACTTCTCTTTAAATGTAATTATAATGATTTGACGGACAAGCTTAGAGCTATGATAGACAAATGGAAACGTCTCCCTCTTTCCTTGATAGGGCATGTGAATATTATCAAGATGATTGTACTTCCCAAATTTATTTGTGAAGTGGCTCAGTGGTAGAGTGGTTGCCTATCAATCAGAAGGTTGGTGGTTTTATCCCCGGCCCTGCAGTCCCAGGTCAACGTGTCCTTTGGCAAGACACTGAACCCTGAGTTACCCCTGATGCTGTGCATCGGAGTGTAAATGTGTGTGAATGTTTATCTGTTGAGGTGAATGTGTGTGAATGGTTCCTGTACTATGTTAAAGCGCTTTGAGTAGTCGTTAAGACGAGAAAAGCGCTATATAAATACAGTCCATTTTCAGAATGTACCTATTTTTCTGACAGCCGCCTTCTTTAACTCATTAGACTCTATCATTTTGCCCTTTGAATGGGTCAATAAGACCCCCCCAAAAAATCTCTAAAGCGCACTTGCGGAAGTTGTCACTGCCTTCCTTTCGTTTGTGTATATAAACTCTGTGCTTTTGTTTACTCATTGAAGACTCTTTCACACCTGCTGCCTGCATTTGTGAAACCTGTCCTATATTTTGCAAAATATATACTTAATAAAATACAAAAACCTACATTGGTTCAGTCTACGACTATTTCTTTATAAGATTCATCATCATATTATTTTTCTTCCAAAATCCATCTACACCTGCTGCACCAGAAACCTTTTTTCCATCACACTACTATTAGCGATTTTTATATTAATAATTGTTTTGCATCTTTCACTCAGCTTAAGGAGAAATATGTGCTACCATTTATTTTGACATGACGGTGGTCAATACGTTCTCAGTAACAGTTAGCGGTCAGTCCACAAGACAGGCTAACAATTCCTCTTGCTTCAGACCATTTATTACTGTGTATCGTGCGATTAATAGTCGTTAGCCACCAGGCATTTAGCAAAGTTTACCTAGCATAGTCACTTGAGAATGCATATTTTGGCATTTGCAATGCATAATAAACCCACGGCCATCTTTAGGATTGTCATTCAGTAGAATTCAGCAGAATGTAGGTAGCAGTCTCTAACATAAATTAGGTGAGGCGTCGGATGTGCAGTGGGACAGAAAATGGCTCTTGATAATGTGAACTGTTAGTGTAAAGTGTTACTGCTACAGTTAGCTTAGCTACATCTGAATGTGACAGAAGCTACATGACAAAATTAACTGGCGTTTTGATGGCATTTATGTCAGGATGCAAACGCATGGACAACATCTGCTGGTGAAATAGAAATTTTGTAGTAGACAAAATGCTCTCGTAACCATGTTTAAGTTGTATTCAATTAAATGGTAAAATAATGTTTAAGATTCAGAAATGTAGTTGTAAGGTGCAAGGTGTATCATTTTTCTTTTATTCCTGTAGGTAAGATATGAATATAAAATGTCATTATGAATGATATGAAGCAAACATTATTATTGAATTGTGTGCAATATTGGAACTCATTCTATTATGCTTTTATATTGGATTAGATTTATAAAATAGTTGATAAATAATGCATACTTTCAGTTTTAAATGTTTATAATTTTTTTTCGGTATGAGATTCTTTGTTTGAATATATTTGTCTCTTTCTATACTGATCCTTTTTCTTCATATTTCTAAATGAATGCAGGGTCAATGCTGAGATACGTACAAGGAGGAGCACGTGGCCAAGAAGAAGATACAGACGACAAGCAACCATCTACAAGCAGTTCAGGCACACATCAGCACATCAACCCCAGCCAGCAGGCCAGCAGGTCTGGAGACTCCACAACATTACCAAGCCATGATCAACTGTGATGGCAAATTAACTTTTAACATACATTTTTCTAGTAGGTTTATCTGTTTAGTGTATGTGTTAAACTTAGAAAAGGAATTTAACAGATGGGACAGCTGAAGCCGTAAACTTTGCAGAGAAAGTACTCAGAGTCCTTTTCCCGAGGTCTCCCCTGACATCTGTTTATCCAAACAACCTTTGATAATGGGACAGGGGCGCCATAAACAGTTTACAGTAAACAGACACAGTTTTAACTTTCCCAGCAGCTGAATGAGAAAAGGTATGACATGACCTTTTCCAAAGAGTTTGTCTAACTGAGTCTTTGCAAGATGCATGGCGGGGGTAAGAGGATGACCATTTGTTTCTTCCTATATGTTGGGTTTTTCTGTGTGCTGTAACTCAGAGCGCTCCTGCACTGAATGAAGGTACATGTGTTTCAGCGTTTCTTCATTTGCAAATGAGAATAAACACTCAACAACCAGACTTTGGTTTCTGCTCAATAGTCTTCATTTGTTTCACTTTAACCTTTAATTTACTTACCCCATGTTATTAAGAATAATTTCCACCATACAACCACCCTCAACCAGCAGTTTAGGGACAGATACACAGCAAAAATCTTTGGTTTATTTTGATAATATTATGCACTTCTCAATATTTTTGCTTAGGGCATTAAAATGGCTAGCAGCGGCACTGTTCACCGACTGCACTCAAAAACTAAACTGAATAGGATTTTCCCCTCTGTCTCTGCCACCTATGATAAATGCAAATCCAGTGACTCTGGGTCATCTTGTGTCCCAAGCTCATACATTTTTGACATGACATTTTTCAATTGTACAGTGCTATATATAAAACTCCATTAAGACCTGACGGCCTCTTTGCTATACTGGGTTGCTCCCCTTATTCAGTAACTCTCTCTATAGAATTACAGCAAGCCGTTATGTTTGGTATGGTCATAGCCAAAATGGTTATTTTAAGGGAATGGAAATCAGCATCCTCTCCTTGCTTAAAGACATGGTTGAATGATATGGTATCCTGTTTGTACCTGGAGTAGCTGCGCTACACTTTGTCAGACACTTTGTCAAATTCCGTAAGATTTGGGGTCCTTTCACAGACCATATTGTGAAAGAGCAGCCTCAGGATGAGGTTTAATGGTATTAGACTGTGTTGTACTGTATGATGTGAATTGTTGTCCTATTCACAGGATGTGATTTGCTTTCATGTAATTTGCTTGCTGGGACCCTGCCCTTGATTTGGGCCTTCTTTGACTTCACTTGCTCCCAGCACCATGGAACTCTGAATTTTCAAAACCTGTGGACAATCTTTTCAGTTTTTGATCTGGACTATTTGATATGAACTGGCAGTTTATGTTTTTGTTTTGTCTTTTTGGTGTTCGTCTCTTTGTACTACTGTTATGCAGAAAATCTTTAAAATAAAGTTATAAAAAAAATGTAGCTATAATATAAGACAACAACCCCGCTGTTGTCCGGATACAAAGATGATGTAATAGATGACAACACAAATATATAAATAGATAGCCATAATGAGTCATCGTGACATACATGATTAGCAAATCAAAATGGAATCTGCTGATTTTTTTACGGTTTTCAGCGGTGATCCAGAATAAAATCTGCAGAATTTAGCGGACTGTTTTTGTGTTTGGGGTGGAGATGTGTTAACACTCTGGATTCTGCGTGTGCAGATTCCATGGCTCTGCTGATGTTCGTACCTGCTGAACCAGAAGAAGAAAAAGTTGGAGAGAAACGAGGCATCTTCTTCTGGACATTGGTTCTAACAAGAAGAAGAAAAAAAAACGTGACATAAACTCATATTTAAGTGTAATAAAGACAAAACACAGATCAAATCAAAAGGTTTTATATCAGTTGCACAGCGTCTGAAAACTTCATGATTTCGGTTTATACGGTTTCAGAAAAACTGTGTCAGTGTGTGTGTGTGTGTGTGTGTGTGTGTGTGTGTGTGTGTGTGTGTGTGTGTGTGTGTGTGTGTGTGTGTGTGTGTGTGTGTGTGTCTCTGTGTGTGTGTGTGTGTGTGTGTGTGTGTGTGTGTGTGTGTGTTACCTGTGTGTGTTTCTCAGAGAGCGGTCGACGGTCAGAGAAGCAGCTGAGGACTAGTTCGATGAGTTGGAGGGAAAAACAGACGAAGAAAGCAACGAAACGAACAGCGTCTGATGAAAAACCCTGAAACAGCAGAGAGATGGAATATTTAAATAAAACATCTGAATATATTTAAACATCTGACATTGGCGCTTCCATCAGTATCAAAACAAAAGAATTCTAAAAACATGAATTTAAGATTTCGCTGTTAAAATAGTGAGTAACCAGAGAAACATTGTCCTTTAGTTAAAGCAGCTGTTGGTGGAAGATTTGATGATGTTTTAGAATCTTTTCCTAGTTTCTAAATTACAATAAGTTACTGGGGGAAAAAAACTAAACTATATCCACTTTATAGAGTTTATGATTATTTATTTAATGTTAAATTTAAAGTTTTTTCATACGGTTACTTATGTTCCAGTTTTTCTTCCTCAGAAAGTTCACTGACAAGTGAAGAAAAAAACGTATTTGTGTTTTCTAGGAAACCTAGCAGCTACATGTGAATGACTTTCTAAGAAACCATGAACACACCTCAGATGTCCAGAGGAAAGTAAATTTAGAGCTGTGAAATACTGCAGCTGACAGAGAAGAACTGGGACAGCCGGGTCAGACTGCAACGCTACCATGCTGCAACGCTGCAATGCTGCCATGCTGCAGCACTGCAACAGTACCATGCTGCAACGCTGCAATGCTGCAACACTGCAACGCTGCAATGCTGCAACGCTGCAATGCTGCAGCGCTGCAATGCTGCATGGCTACCATGCTGCAACGCTGCAACGCTGCAATGCTGCATGGCTACCATGCTGCAACGCTGCAACGCTGCAATGCTGCATGGCTACCATGCTGCAAGGCTGCAACGTTGCAAAGCTTTTATTCTTTCAGTCGGACACAGAGACCAGAACCACAGTTGTATATCTAAACCAGAGAGAATAACAGCTGCAGTTTTAAACACATCGTTAACGTTGTGAAGCGAAGGACATCAGGCGCTCTTACACTTCCTCACCTTACTTCCTGCTTTGCTCCCGTCAGAACTACTGCGGCCACTAGAGGGTGCTGCCACTAAAAGCTTAAATATATGTCAGAATAGAGCTCAACAGTGTGGTTACAGAAGTAAGAATGCTATTGATTTTTCCCATAAGGATTTATTTTATCAGCCATAATCTCTAAACCAATTGAGGTAGACTGACCCCGAGCTACGTGGTTGTGAAACAAAAGTTTTTGCTCCTGTAGAAGATAAAAGTCTGTATGAAATCAACCTTTTTTTAAGAAAAACATGTTTTATCCGTGAAAACTACAGTACCCACAATCCTAAGCTTAACAACAACGTCTCTGATTGGTCCAACTCGCTGTTACCATAGAAACGTTTACCGTACCCATGAAACCGCGAACGGCTAGAGCTTCTACCATTGAAGTCTTGAAGGAACCAGAGCCGTTAAAAAGTGGGTGGTCACTGTTGAGCTCTATGATGCTGGGACAAACGGCTTATGGGGGGCATGGGGGGGGGGACAACACATTAGGAACCTGCTGCAGAGATATAACCCTTAAAGAGATTTTACCCTCATAGAGTGTAAACTCTAATTAATATAATATTTGATACCTGATCAATAATCTGTTGGACGTTGACCTTCAGAGGAACAACGGAACAAAGAACCAAAAGAGTCCAGAAGAGGAAGAGGAGGACGGAGGAACGACTGCCCTTCATCCTCTCAAACTGGATTATAACCACAGACAGAACCTGAAGAAGAGGAGGAGAGGAGGAAGAGAAGGAGAGGAGTAGAGGAAGGGGAGGATGTTGAAATCATAGTTGAAACATATCATGGATGTAAAAACCCTTTCTTCCTGTTTTGCTACCAAGACTTCAACCTTATAATTATACTATACTATACTAATATCAAACACGTTTCCTTTAGTTGGAACGTCCAGACAGAAAAAGAAAAGAAAAGTGCAAAAAGTGAAAAGTGACGAATATGAGGACCCCCCCCCCCGTACCAGAGTGAGGCTTCTGATCAGTGGACCGATCAGGATTAGCAGGTGGTTCTGGATCTCTTCATTCTTCTTCACCAGGAAATAAAACATCTCCAGCAGACAGAAAGAAGCCAGACTGAGAGACAGCAGCTGAAACAGAAAGAGATAGGCTGAAACAGAGACAGAGAGAATGAAACACAGACAGAGAGACTGAAACAGAGAGGTTGAAACAGACAGAGAGGCTGAAACAGACAGAGAGACTGAAACAGTTGTTGTTGTTAGGGTTGTTAGGGTAGTCTGGGTGTTTGAGTTGCTTGGGTTGTCTGGGTTGGTTGGGTTGTTAGGGTGGTCTGTGAGATTGGGCTGCTTGGGTTGTCTGGGTTGTCTGGGTTGTTAGGGTTGTCTGGGTGATTGGGCTGCTTGGGTTGTCTGGGTTGTCTGGGTTGTTAGGGTTGTCTGGGTGATTGGGCTGCTTGGGTTGTCTGGGTTGTTAGGGTTGTCTGGGTTGTTTGGGTTGTTAGGGTTGTCTGGGTTGTCTGGGTTGTTTGCGTTGTCTGGGTTGTTAGGGTTGTCTGGGTTGTTTGGGTTGTTAGGGTTGTCTGGGTTGTCTGGGTTGTTTGGGTTGTCAGGGTTGTTAGGGTTGTCTGGGTGTTTGGGTTGTTAGGGTTGTTTGGGTTGTTAGTGCTGTTTGGGTTGTTAGGGTTGTTTGGGTTGTCAGGGCTGTTAGTTTTGTGTGTGTTTGTGTTGTTTGTGTTTTTGTTTGTGTTTGTTTTCTCACCGTCTTGCTGCAGCAGAGTTTGGACAGCGGGATGACACCTCGGTGCGGGCGGAGCTGCAGGTACAACAGGTAAAGAGGAGAACAGGTCCACAGGTAAACACAGGGGAACCAGACCAGGACCGTGTGCTGGAAACACTGGGTCAGGTCCGGACGGGACGTGTACCAGGTCAGGTTCCAGTCCTGGGACACAAATCACCGTCACAGAGAACTTTAGTTTATTTCAAACACACAAAAGAATGAACAAAAAACTTATACAACCCCAAATCAGTAAGTTTAATGTCCCAAGTAATAAGTTGGGACAGTATGAAAAACACAAATAAAAAAAGAAATTAGTGATTTCTAAATGTACTTTGACTTGTATTTCTTTGCAGACAATACAACAGCACATCATTTAATGTGTTCCTCATGATTTTTATTGTTTTCTTTTTCAAATAAACAAAATTCCTATTTTGGTTCTTGCAACACATTTCAAAAAAAGTTGGAACAGTAAAGCATTTACCACTTTGTAATGTTGCCATTCCTTTTCACAACACTTAAAAGACGTTTAGGGACTGAAGACACCAAGTGATGAAGTGTTCCAGGTGAAATTTTGTCGCATTCTTGCTGCAAACAAGTCTTAAGGTGGGCAACAGTACGGGGTCTTCATTGTCACATTTTGCGCTTCAAAATGCGCCACACATTCTCTATTGGAGACAGGTCGGGACTGCAGGCAGGCCAGTCAAGTACCCGTATCCTCTTCCTCCGCAGCCAGGACTTTGTAATGTGTGCAGAATGTGGTTTTGCATTATCTTGTTGAAATATGCATGGACGTCCCTGGAAAAGATGTCTTCTTGAGGGCAGCATATTGTGCTCCAAAATCTCTATGTACTTTTCAGCATTAATGGTGCCATCACAGAAGTGCAAGTTACCTTTGCCAAGGGCACTGACACAACCCCATACAATGACAGACCCTGGCTTTTGGACTTCTTGCTGGTAACAGTCTGGATGATCCTTTTCTTCTTTGGTCCGGAGCACACGGCGTCCATTTCTCCCAACAAATACCTGAAATACTGATTCATCTGACCACAGTACACGTTTCCACTGTGTGATGGTCCATCCCAGATGCCTCCGAGCCCAGAGAAGTCAACGGCGCTTCTGGACACTGTTAACATAGGGCTTCCTTTTGGCACAGTACAGTTTTAACTGGCATTTGTGGCTGTAACTACGTATTGTGGTACTTGACAAAGGTTTGCCAAAGTAGTCCTGAGCCCATGTGGTGATATCGCTTATAGATGAATGACGATTCTTGATGCAGTGCCGCCTGAGGGATCGGAGATCACGGTTGTTCAGCTTAGGCTTGCGCCCTTGTCCTTTACGCACTGAAATTCCTCCTCATTCCTTGAATCTTTTAATTATGTTATGCACTGTTGAAGGTGAAATAAGCAAATGTCTTCCTATCTTTCTTTGAGGAACATTGTTTTTAAACATTTCAATACTTTTCTCACGTATTTGTTGGCAAACTGGCGATCCTCGGCCCATCTTTGCTCCTAAAGGACTAGACCTTTCTTGGATGCTGCTTTTGTACCAAATCATAATTACAATCACCTGTTGACATCACCTGTTTCAAATCACATCATTATTTAACCAATTTACCTGATTACTAGCCCTAAATTGCTCCTGTCCCAACCTTTTTTGGAATGTGTTGCAGGTCTGAATGACAGGAAAGGATGTATGTTTACAAATGAAATTAAGTTAACGAGACAAAACATAAAATATTTTGTGTTCACATTGTCTGCAATGAAATACAAGTCAAAGTACATTTAGAAATCACTACTTTCTTTTTTTATTTGTGTTTTTCATACTGTCCCAACTTTTTCTGATTTGGGGTTGTATTACAACACACAAGTATTTTACTCTGTAAGAAGAAAGAGGAAGATTAAGCAAAATAAATAGATAAATATATACTCTTGTCTGAAAGGACAAAACTAAATGCTTTGTGGGTCCATACCTTTACATCTTTAAATACAAAAATAACTCTTACCCAAGTCTCTTAACATCTGTAAACAGATGAGTCATTTTTAAACAGCTAAACATTTATTCAACCTTTATTTATACTATATATATCATTGAGGGGCGGTTACAACATTGAGTCAAAAACAGAACTGAAAAGTAGTGACACATCATAGGAGAAATAGAAAGACACTAAACATGTTGATGAATGTTTTGAGAAATAAATTAGGATAAAATGGATGCAAAAGAAAGTACAATTATGTAAAGCAGTTACAATTCAAAGTTTTCAGATTTGAAACCAGATTTGAGTTGGTTTAAGGAAGTGCTGTAATTGGTTCGCTAGAGTTAATAACATTTCCTGTGTGAATGGGAGCAGGGATCATTATTATTATTATTATTATTATTATTATTATTATTATTATTATTATTATTATTATTATTATTATTATTATATTATATTATTATTTTCCCACAACAGACCCGAGTAACATTTGGAGGAAATGTCGGTTCGTCTGTGATGTGTAAATGATGAATAAAGCAGAAACACTGAAGAGACGTTAATGGTTACATCATCTGTCGAAAGACGCTTCCACGTAGAGCCAACCAATCAGACACCGATGACTCTGTCAAGATTAATTATTACACCAATATTTTTTGGGTGGTTTGACAACTAAGGAGCTGTCAGGTCGAATCAACAGGAAAATCATTTCAATCAGAGACAACCGTGTCCCCATCGTCTAACGAGGGTTAACAGTCTTTCATTCATTATTCTTCTCTGTGTGATTCCATCTCCGTTCGTCTTTTCTTTTGTCTTTATAGTCATATAACAGTTTAAGAGAAAAATGATGTCTAGAACTTTATTTTATATAACAGGATTGAGGTAATTATTACACAAGGAGACCAGGAGAACCAAAGAGATTAGAGTTCAGAGGGTTCAAAATGTTCTTTGGATATGTAACATAATGTAACACTGAGGATTGATTTAAATCATTTACCTTCATTATGTGAGTATGTTCAGACCGTCAGACTCACTCACTCAGTTTATAATTAATATAATTATTAATGAAATTAATTAAACAGCTGTCTAACTCACCCAGAGAGGATCCAGACCGCTAACACTGCACACATCCTCCATTTACACAACTCTTCTTTTCTTCTTCTTATCTTCTTCTTCTGATTCTTCTTATTGTCTGTTTCTTCTTTCCCGATCAAGTGTTTTTAAGTGAGCAGTTTTAATTAATCAGTCTTCTTCTCCTTTTCCATTTCCTTCTGATTCTTCTCTTGTAAACTTGTGTCGTTGAATTTTACTCTCCCCCCTCTCTCTCTCTCTCTCCCTCTCTCTCTCTCTCTCTCTCCCCCCCCCTCTCTCTCTCTCTCTCTCTCTCTCTCTTTCTCTCTCTCTCCCTCTCTCTCTCTCTCTCCTCTCTCTCTCTCTCCCTCTCTCTCTCTCTCTCTCTCTCTCTCCCCCTCTCTGTCTCTCTCTCTCTCTCTCTCTCTCTTTCTCTCTGTCTCTCTCTCCCTCTCTCTCTCTCTCTCTCTCTCTCCTCTCTCTCTCTCTCTATCTCTCTCCTCTCTCTCTCTCTCTCTCTCTCTCTTTCTCTCTGTCTCTCTCTCAATTCAATTCAAATTGCTTTATTGGCATGAATGTCAGAAATAACAATATTGCCAAAGCATCAAGGAAGAAATACATACATACAATTCATTGAGTAAATTAAATATATACTAGGGCTGTCAATCGATTAAAAAATGTAATCTAATGAATTACAGACTGTGATTAATTAATCTAAATTAATCGCATACATCATTTTTGCTGTGAAAGTATTTTAAATATTTCAATTCAAATGAATAATCATCATTAGTGACATTAAAGTTAAAAAAACTATTTTTATTATTATTTTCACTGTATATATATACACTGTATATATATATATATATATATATATATATATATATGTATATATATATATATATATATATATATATATAGGAAATAAATTCAAAGGGTATTTTACAACAACTACGAATGCACCGCGAGGCTGTAGATTACCAGCTTCATTGAACGCACCGTCTCTCGTCTGTGTTCAGCAGAAACAGTCAAACTTTAGCGTTAGCAAATCATTTCTAATATAGGAAGAAGTTCCACTCCCTCGTTACTTCCTGGTTCTGAGTTCCACTAGATGGCGCTCACAGGCCAGTGCAGAATGAATGGGACTCTATGGAGCTGTACCCTTAAAAACCCACTTTTCTCAGGATATAGTTTTTTGTCTAGTAATGTGAATGTTGCATTCGAAAGGGGAGGCAAACAAAATACATACTGCTGGGTGTTAGATTTTTTAAAGTCACTTTTTTGTTCTAAAAAGTCTTTTAAAATGTCAGTGACGTCATACACACGGCCAGAGATACCGCTTTACGGCGAGCTCTGAGTCACTTCCTTTTCTCTCTCGAGGCATCGACAACACAGCTGACAGGTTAGACTCTCCCTGTCAACACACATGCTAGAAAGAGGTTTGATGATGTTTTAACGACCACGCCGAAATATTCACTCTGACATTCTGGCTCCGCTTCGGATGCCGTCAAGCGGGATCTCCGATCGTAATCAGTCCTTCACTGACCAATCAGCATTCATTAGCAGAATGCTAGCGTGGTACGGGCAACAACGACTCAACCTGTAAGAAATCAAAAGGGCATAAGTACTCGTTCATTCAACTTTTGACCTATAATCCATGTTGAACTTGTAATGATAGGCATTCTATTGAGTAACCACGAGGTGGCAGTATAGCCTACAGTGTAATGCTATATGTGGTGAATAGAAGAATAAGCTGATGACGTTGTTACTTACCATGTGCGATTTCCTATAAAAAATAAATAGCTTGCAGGTCACACAGAAGCTAGCAGCACAAATGTTTATGCGTGACTTCTTGAATAGTAGAAGGCAGAACATTACATGGTACCAGGAGTGGGGTTTAAGAAAATAACCGATGCAAGATGGACGCAGTAAAACCACCAACTCTGCTGAAAATGACGGGGAATGTGGACGCGAACTGGCGAACCTTCAAGCAGCAACTTCAGCTCTACATGGCCGTGGTTGGAGTTGATCGTCGTGCGGAAGAAAGAAAAATAGCCCATTGCCGGAGCGGAGGCTATTGAAGTATTCAACACCTTTGTATTTGAGGAACCTGACGACAAAGACAAGTTTGATGAGGTCCTAAAGAAATTTGTTGAACACTGTCTTTCAAAGAAAAATTAAACTTATGAAAGATATGTATTTCGTACTCGTCTCCAACAGCCTGGTGAGTCGTTTGATAATTATCTTACCGATCTCAAAATAAAAGCTCAGTCCTGCAACTTTGGTGATCTAAAAAACTCAATGATAAGGGATCAGATTGTGTTTGGGACGAATGAAAAGAAGCTAAGAGAAAAGCTGTTGAGGGAAGCGGATCTCACACTGGAAAGTGCAATAAAAGTATGTCAAGCTAATGAACTAGCGAAGCAACATGCTCTTACTTTTCAAGCGGCGCCATTTGACCAAGAAAACGAGTCCGTGAACGTAGTGAAAATTAAAGGAAAATGACGGTTCAAGTTCAAACAAAAAGACAAAAACAGAGACAATGATCAAACACAGTTTGACTGTAAGAAGTGTGGTGAAATGCACAGACCAAGACAATGCCCTGCATTTGGGAAAAATTGTGCAAAGTGTAAAAGGCAAAATCATTATGCGAGAATGTGTCATACCAGAAAAAAGATACACACAGTGCAGGAAGACTCAGATGACAGTGATGATTTGAGCGACACATTTTTCATCAAAATGGTGTCGTGTGAGAAAAACTATGTGCAGCCCCAAAATGCAAGTGACAAAGAGCATGCTGTACGTGCAGTAAAAGATGACAAGTGGACTGCACCTCTGTTAGTCAATGGGACACTAATAACCTTCAAAATTGACACCGGAGCTAAAGCCAACTTGATCAATGAAAATGATCTGAAAGCTCTTGCAGAGAAACCAAAAAGAGTTGCAGATAAAGCAATGCCATTAAAAGCATACAACAATCAGCCAATTAAAACTATGGGTGGTTGTAGGCTCAAAGTGACCGCAAAAGGCAGACAACACAACTTGATGTTTACAATTATGCCAAGTGGACACAAGTCAATCCTGGGAGACAAAGCATCGGAAGATCTTGGATTAGTCAAGAGGCTCTATCAGATCAACAGTGACAACATAGAAACAGACAATAAAAGCGAAAGGCTGTCACAAAGAGAAGGTAGTACAAGTATTGTGAACAAATACGTGACTGTTTTTAAAGGACATGGTACACTACCTTTCACTTACAAAATACAGCTCAAGGAAGATGCTACACCTGTAGTGCATGCCCCAAGGAGAGTGCCAGCACCTCTTAAAGCAGGACTTAAAAAAGAACTGAACAGAATGACACAGATGGGAGTCATCGAGCAAGTGGAAGAGCCCACTGACTGGGTTAAATCCATCACCTGTGTTAAAAAAAGGAACTCCTCTGAATTACGTGTCTGCCTAGATCCTAAAGATTTGAATGAGAACATTAAAAGAGAACATTATCAAATCCCCAAGCGAGAAGGAATCCTGAGTGACATGGCTGGTGCAAAGTACTTCAGCAAATTAGATGCCTCGCATGGATTTTGGCAGCTGAAACTGGACCCAGGAAGCAGCAGGTACACCACCTTTAACACACCATTTGGGCGTTACTGTTTTCTAAGGCTTCCATTTGGCATTAAGTCAGCACCAGAGATCTTTCACAGAGCTATGGAGTCAATCATAGAGGGTCTGGAAGGAACACGAGTGTACATTGATGACTTAGTTGTCTGGGGAAACACAAAACAACATGATGAGAGACTTGAGAAGCTGTTACAGAGAGTGAAAAAGTACGGATTAAAACTAATTAGAGAGAAATGTCTTGTGGGAGTGACAGAAATGACATTCTTAGGAGACAAGCTCACAGCAAACGGCGTGCTCCCAGACAAAACAAAAGTGCAAGCCATACTGAATATGCCGGCTCCAACAGATAAAAAAGGAGTTTTGCGAGCAATGGGGATGGTTAACTTTTTGGGTAAGTTCATTCCCAACCTTTCCTCAAAAACTACATGCCTCAGAGAATTGCTGCATCACAACGTTGCATTTGAGTGGACAACAAAACATGAAAAAGAATGGAAAGAACTGAAGAGAACAGTGAGTGCTGAACCAGTTTTAACCTACTTTGATCCAACGAAACCAACCAAAATCTCAACTGATGCATCAAAAGACGGACTAGGAGCCGTACTGCTACAAATGACTGAAGAAAAATGGCAACCTGTAGCATATGCATCAAGAACAATGACTGAGACTGAAAAACGCTATGCTCAGATTGAGGAGACGCTGGGCCTAGTGTTTGGGTGTGGGAAATTTCACACTTATGTTTATGGACTGCCCACATTCACAGCAGAAACTGATCATAAACCACTCATATCAATCTGTAAAAAGAATCTCAATGACATGTCACCCAGAATACAACGCATGATGATGACATTGCAGCACTATGACTTTGACCTAATATACACGCCAGGTAAATACATAGTGCTTGCTGACACACTTTCTAGAGCACCAGAACTTAACAGTGGCACAGCTGAGAACACCGCAACAGAAGATGCTGAAACACACATCAACATGGTCACTGTCTCGCTGCCTGTATCAGACACTATGCTGCAGCAGATAGTTGCAGAGACAGCAAAAGACCCTATGCTTCACAAAGTGTCTCACTGTGTAAACAACGGCTGGTCGAAAGGAGTAGCCCACAGTTTTTCCCGGTGCGGGCAGAGCTGTGTATGTCAAAAGGACTCCTGCTGAGAAAGAACAGGATTGTTATCCCACAGACCATGCGAAAGGACATGCTTCAGCGTCTTCATGAAGGACACCCGGAGGTGGAAAAATGTAAGAGAAGAGCACGTGAAGCCATCTACTGGCCAGGTATCAACAACGACATAGAGGAAATGATTGAGAAATGTGACATCTGCCTCAGACACCACTACAAACAAGTCAAGGAGCCAATGCTGGTGGCCGACCTTCCCACTGCTCCTTGGCAAAAGGTGGGCACAGATTTATTTCATCTGTATGGCAAGGACTATCTTCTTGTTATAGACTATTACTCGAACTACCCTGAGATTGCACAACTCTCCAGCACCACCGCACTGTTATACTGCACATGAAAGGGTTCTTTGCCAGACACGGAATCCCACAATGTGTGGTGAGTGACAACGGTCCACAGTACGACTGTGGAGAGTTCAAAGAGTTTGCGAAGCACTACGGATTCAAGCATGTTACCTCAAGCCCATTGTACCCACAAGCCAATGGTCAGGCTGAAAAAGGAGTACAAATTGTTAAGAGACTTTTGAAGAAAGCCAAGGACGGTAAGACTGATCCTCACCTCGCTTTACTAAGCTACAGAGCTGCACCTCTGGAGTGTGGAGCGTCCCCTGCTGAGCTACTGATGTGTCGTAAGCTCCGCACCACTCTACCGCAATTGCAACCAGGACGAGACAATGACAATTGCAGGAACAAGAAAAAGAAACTCAAAAACAGACAAAAAATGGCCTATGACAGAGCTACAAAAAGTCTGGAACCTCTTTGTGTAAAGGACACTGTGAGAATCGAGGGACCTAATTGCTGGGACAGAAAAGCGACCGTGCTCAGTGAGGTCGGACCGAGATTTTACATTGTGGAAACAGAGGATGGACATAAAGTGAGGAGAAACAGGAAGAGTCTGTTAAAGACTCATGAGGACACTGACAAACACAGTGAAGCTGGACCTGAAAAACAAAATGATGCACAAAATGCACACCAAGCTGAGCCTCATACCACAACCTCTCAAATGACTGAACCAATCAGAAGGTCTACTAGACCTAGAAAACCACCTGAGAGACTTATTGAAAAAGTATGATGTGTTACATTGTTGTTTAAAGTAGAGTGCCATATTATTGTTATGGTTATTTCTTTATGAGGTACTTGTATTGTGCAACATGTTGACCTTTTGAATTTTCATAAGGTGTTATTGCAAGAAAAAGTTAAAAGTTAAGTTAAAAGAGAAGCTGTTTAATTAACCTTTGTTTAATAACTTTGGAAAAGGGATGTAATGATAGGCATTCTATTGAGTAACCACGAGGTGGCAGTATAGCCTACGGTGTAATGCTATATATGGTGAATAGAAGAATAAGCTGATGACGTTGTTACTTACTTACGTTCTGCAGTCTCGGTTGAAGCTTTTAAAAAGCAGCT
Organism: Gymnocephalus cernua; assembly: GCA_023631565.1. Lineage (NCBI taxonomy): Eukaryota > Metazoa > Chordata > Actinopteri > Perciformes > Percidae > Gymnocephalus > Gymnocephalus cernua. The sequence goes on from CM042429.1 coordinate 145,283, forward strand.
GAAGACGCACTTGTTTAAATTTGCTTTTGATTGATGTATTTTATTTTTAGGTGTCATGCTGTAATTGTTGTAATGATTGTTTTTAGTCTTTTTGGTTTTAGAACTTAATATGTTTTGTACAAATGTTTACCAATGTGAAGCACTTTGTGACTTTGTCTGTGAAAGGTGCTATATCAAATAAACTTATTATTATTATTATTATTATTACCATGTGCTACTTCCTATAAAAAATAAATAGCTTGCAGCTCACACAGAAGCTAGCAGCACAAATGTTTATGCGTGACTTCTTGAATAGTAGAAGGCAGAACATTACAGAACTTGCAAAAACTACAATCAAATCTGAGATTTCTCAACGACAATCAGGCGAAAGAGACAAATTTAGCCGTCTAGCTCCATAGGGTCCCATTCATTTAGCACTGGACCGTGATCACCCCCAGTGGAACTCTGGTGGAACTGCAACCAGAGTAGGTACAATGGGGCTGAATGGGGAGTGGAACGGCTTTCTGTAGACGGGCTTTGACGTTAGCTGTCATCTTTTTAACCGTGTTTAATCCAGCTACTAGCTAGCAGAAGGCTAACGTTACCTGCTGTTGAGTTGTTAAGCTGTTAACTAGCCAGCAATGTTTCTGTTCTGCGCACTCTGTGGCTACATCCATGGTCTCAGAACGGCTCCGGGTGAAAGGTCAATATGGAATGGATTAATTGCAATTAAGTTTTTTTTAACGCACTAATTTTTCAATTAATTAATTAATCGAAATTAACGCGTTATTTCGACAGCCCTAATAAATACATTTAAAAATAAAAATAAAACAGGAAAGCAACAACAGTATATCAATATACAGTAAAATCGCTAGAGTCAAATATAAGAAAGAAAACAAAGACAAACTAAACATGAAAAAAAACATGAAGTAGAGGACTAAATGAGAAGGCAGAGTAAACTGAGGCGAGATGAATACTGACATTAGATGTTGTGCTGGTTGTCTCTCAGGCTGTGACATCACTCACATATCTCGCTGCTTCTGCAGCACCCACACTATTTTCTCTAAGTAGGTGTTGCATTTTTGTCTGGTCAGAGAGTGTATCAAAATCTGGGAGTTTACATTTAATTTAGTTAAAGAACTGACTTCTGATGTCAGTATATGTGCTACATTGAAGCAGGAAGTGTTGCTCTGTCTCCACCTGTCTCAGTGGACAGAGCTGACAGCGTGTCTTCTCCAGGCAGCCAGGTCTGTCTGTGGCGGCCGGTTTCCACAGCCAGACTGTGTCCACTCAGCCTGGACCAGCTCAGAGTCTTTCTGAGGCTGTGGTCACGTATTCAGCTACTGGGTCCTCTCGGTTTAGGGCTAGGTAACAATCCATTTAGCTTTGACGGTTAGTAGTGTCTTTCCAATAGGTCATGGACTTCTGTTTCTGTCTGCAGATGATTTGGTTGGGCAAGATGATTTGGGGGGTGTCCTGAGGTTCTGGGGGCTGTGAAAAGAGGGAGCTGAGGGGGGTGTCCTGAGGCTCTTGGGACTGTGAGGTGAGGAAGCTGAGGGGGGTGTCCTGAGGTTCTGGGGGCTGTGAGGTGAGGGAGCTGAGGGGGTTGTCCTGAGGCTCTGGGGGCTGTGAGGTGAGGGAGCTGAGGGGGGTGTCCTGAGGCTCTGGTGGCTGTGAGGTGAGGGAGCTGAGGGGGGTGTCCTGAGGTTCTGCAGCCTGTGAAAAGAGGGAGCTGAGGGGGGTGTCCTGAGGCTCTTGGGACTGTGAGGTGAGGAAGCTGAGGGGGGTGTTCTGAGGTTTTGTGGGCTGTGAAAAGAGGGAGTTGAGGGGGGGGGGTCCTGAGGCTCTTGGGACTGAGGTGAGGAAGCTGAGGGGGGTGTCCTGAGGCTCTGTGGGCTGTGAGGTGAGGGAGCTGAGGGGGGTGTCCTGAGGCTCTGCGGGCTGTGAAAAGAGGGAGCTGAGGGGGGTGTCCTGAGGTTCTGCGGGCTGTGAAAAGAGGGAGCTGAGGGGGGTGTCCTGAGGTTCTGGGGGCTGTGAGGTGAGGGAGCTGAGGGGGGTGTCCTGAGGTTCTGCAGGCTGTGAAAAGAGGGAGCTGAGGGGGGGTGTCCTGAGGCTCTTGGGACTGTGAGGTGAGGAAGCTGAAGGGGGTGTTCTGAGGTTCTGCGGGCTGTGAAAAGAGGGAGCTGAGGGGGGTGTCCTGAGGCTCTTGGGACTGTGAGGTGAGGAAGCTGAAGGGGGTGTCCTGAGGTTCTGGGGGCTGTGAGGTGAGGGAGCCGAGGGGGGTGTCCTGAGGTTCTGGGGGCTGTGAGGTGAGGGAGCTGAGGGGGGTGTCCTGAGGTTCTGGGGGTGTGAGGTGAGGGAGCTGAGGGGGGTGTCCTGAGGTTCTGCGGGCTGTGAAAAGAGGGAGCTGAGGGGGGTGTCCTGAGGTTCTGGGGGCTGTGAGGTGAGGGAGCTGAGGGGGGTGTCCTGAGGTTCTGGGGGCTGTGAGGTGAGGGAGCTGAGGGGGTGTCCTGAGGTTCTGGGGGTGTGAGGTGAGGGAGCTGAGGGACAGGGCTAGCTGACTGAGGGGACTTCTCTCTATGTTTCTCTCTTGGTATTGTAGTGCTTTGTAGTGGAAACTATGGGGGGGTTGCTTGTTTTCAGTTGGTTGTAGAATGTGATGGATCTTTTTTCAATTATAATTTGGAGGGGATATTGTCTGCTTTAAATATTTTTTAATATATTTTAATTGGGATGTCTGTTTTGATGTTTCTTTTAATTGCATAAAATTATCTTCTTGATTTGTCTCAGCTCATTCACACCCATTTGAAAACTACCTAATGAACTAATATTGAGACCTAAATATGACCTAAATAATTTTTCACATGTTCTAATTGAACTGTATTTAGGTAGAATTTATGTTTACTGTAATTCCCAGATCTTTTTTGGAAAATCAGTATTTTTGGTTTTGTTCAGGTTGACAGTCAGAACCCAGGTCTGACAGAAACTGTGCAGGAGATCCAGGTGTTGTTGTAGGCCTTATTTTTTAGGGGACAGCAGGCCTACATTATCAGCATATAACACACATTTGATGTCAGTATCTCCCAGAGTGATACCAGGAGATGTAGAAAGTTCCAGATGTTTTGCAAATTCATTTATAATAATAATAATAATAATAATAATAATGTACTCAGGAACCTCATGTACAGATGTATGTGTAGATTGGCAGTGTCTCATAACAGCATCATCGCAACATTAGTGAACCCTGCATTGAGTGCGGTTATGTTCACTTCAAGACTGTGGAACCATTGGCGTTCTAGTCTGTATGTTAATGTTAATATTTGAACACTTTTGTGTATTGTGTAATTTTGACTTTTGTAGTCAATATTTTATTGTATGTGTTTTATCCTGTATTGTTCTTTGTTTTTTGTACTATGTGGTTGCTATGGACCATTTTTTATGTGTCCTGAATAAAGAATATGATGATGATATGATGAATACATTTTATTTGTAAAGCACTTTTCATAAAATAATCTCAAAGTGCTACAGAAACCATATGACAATTAAGGAAAATACAGCATAACATGAGGAAAGAGGAGGAGAAAAAAAGCACACAGACCCGCTTGTCAGACTGGGGGGTAAAAAGCGGCGAAGGCGTGGGACGGGGGTATTGGGGAAGTTGGGACCTGGAGAGAATCGGATGTCATAGCGTTAACACAGCAGGTTGCCATGGAGACAACCTTGAATAGGTCCCAACCAGAGTCAACAATCAGCAGGTGTCTGAGGGAAGTTGGGGGAGGAAACGCAAGAGCGTCTCTCTGCAGTGCTCTTCCAGGGGAGTTGTTGTTCCAGCAGCGGCCTTGGCCGAGGCCAGTGCTGGATAAGGGGGCCGAAGGTTGATAAGATTGGAGTTATCTTGTCTCGGCGCGAGTAGCTGCATTTCTTTACACAACTACTCTTAGTTCATTCTGGTCAATCTGTCTTTGCAAAGCGGTGATCTATCCAAGATAATATCCAAATTGTGGCTCATCTCCATGTTGTTATCCATAATGCGGTTAATAGTCCCAGCTTGAATGCTGACTGCTCTGCCCACCGCTTCAATCATTCCAGGCAGCTTTTTGGGGCTTTGAACAGCTGTCATAGTCTTGTCATTTTGTCGATAAACCAGGCCAATGCCTAATCCGGTCAGCAAGGGCCTGTTATCATGGTTCCGAATAGGTAGATATCATCAACGTCCTCCCCGGAATGAGCCGCCAGACACACGACCCGTCACTTCTCCCACGCGTCCATCGTGTAGCCAGCAGCAAACGTTCCGGCAGGGCGAGCAGGTTCCCCCGAACCCAAGCTCCTCGTCGAGAAGATGGTGTCAATTGCGTTGAGAGACCAGTTGATCAAATCCATGGTTTTAGGGTTTGGAGAGCAGTGCTGAGAGAGTCTCTCAAAGAGTTAGACGAGACAAGAGGAGCAAGCAGGGGAGGTGTGGGAGAGGAGAGGGAGAGAAAATGTGACCGCCTTCGTTGAGAGCCAAAGTATAATGATTTTAAAATTATATAAATGTTGAACAGAGTCGGGGACAGGCAGCATCCCTGTTTCACTCCCTGTTCTTGAGGAAAGAAATGTGTTTGTTGGTGGCTAATTTTAACTGAACATTTGTTGTCTGTATACATAGATTTTATTATATCTTATATATTATTTTTCCGCCAATACCCATTTCAATCAATTTATAAGAAAGACCGTCATGCCAAATTGAATTAAATGCTTTTTTAAAGTCTACCAAACATGAAAAGATTTTTCCTTTCTTCTGGTTTAATTGTTTGTCAGTGAGGGTGTGGAGAGCAAAGATGTGGTCTGAAGTTCAATATTTTGGGAGAAATCCAATTTGACTTTTGCTCAGGATATTGTGTTCACTAATGAATTGTAAGATTCTGCTATTAATAATACTACAGAATAGTTTTGCCAGGTTACTGGTCACACAGATTCCTCTGTAGTTATTTGGGTCAAACTTGTCTCCATTGTTGTGGATCGGGGTTATCAGTCCTTGGTTCCAAATAGCTGGGAAAATACCTGAATTTAGGATGATATTGAAAGCTTTGAGGATGACCAATTTGAATTTATTATCTGTGTATTTGATCATTTCATTTAAAAAGGAGTCAGCACCACAGGCCTTACTTGGATTGCTAATTCATCCTTAGATGTTGTGTTTAGTTTATGCCAATGTTCCCAGAATTGATTGGACCGTATTGATTCTTCGATTAGGTTTAGCTGATTTTTGTTATGCTGTTCCCTTTTTGTTCTTAATAAATGTTTGTATTATGTTAGTGTTTTCTCTGTAATTTTGGATCCCTGTGTTTCTGATTGGATACATTTCTTAGTTCTTTCCTTAGATTTTTACAATCATTATCAAACCATTTTTTCACCACTAATATTTTTAGGTTTTCTTTTCCTCTTTAAATTTGTTAGTTTTGCTGCCTTGTCAAAATGGCATGTATGTTATTAATAGTTAAATTAACACCTTCTTCACTGTAAGGAAATTATATACAAAGAAAATCATCCAAGAGTGACTGGATTTGTGGACTGTCCATTGCCTTTCTGTAGAGATCAGTGCTGCTCGCAGTCCATTTGTAGGACTGGGTAGAGGTTTGGAGATTATTAGAATCTAGTTCTTTGTGTTTGAGATTTCCTCTACTCAGGTGGATTGTTATTTTACTCTGGTCAGACAGAGGAGTAAGGGGATTGACTGTGAATGCCTTGATATTAGAAATGTCGAGGTCAATCAACAGTACTGCTGCCAAGAGAAGAACTGTGGGTGTATCTACCGAAAGAGTCTCCTCTTACTCTGCCATTGACGATATATAGACCTAACATACGACAGAGCTGTAGGACCTGTGTCCCATTCGTGTTAGTACGCTTGTCGTAGTTGTTTCTGGGGGGATATGTGGGGTTTATTAGGCTGTTGTTCCCCGGTATGTGCAGGTTTCCATGGCTGTCTGTGGGGGGGGGGGGTGTATGTGGGGCAGAGGAATGTATCTTTGTCAGCTGAGATTAATTGTTTTTTAATTTTTATCCAGATATAAAATTCACCTCTCTTGATTAATTCTATTGAATCGGTATATTCAGATTCATACCAAATTATCCTTCCTCCTGATTCTCTCCCCTGAGTGACTCCTTTTAATGACGGGACAATAATTTCTCTGTAACCTATAGGCCAACCACTGGAAATACCTTTACACCGTGTTTCCTGGAGGACAACAGTGTCAGTAGTATTGATCTCCTTCAGGAACTCTGCATTTTTACTCTTTAATCCAGAAGTTGAGGACCGGAGGCCCTGGACAGTCCAACAAGAGACAGAAAAAGACCTCATACTATTCAAATACTTAATGTCTCGAAATGAGACTCTCTGACTGTCTGTCTGTCTCTCTCTCTGTCTCTCTCTTTGTCTCTCTCTCTCCCTCCCTCTCTGTCTGTCTCTCTCTCTCTCTTTGTCTCTCTCTCCCTCCCTCCCTCTCTCTCTCTCTGTCATAAAAAACTAAGTGTCTGTCCCTCTCTCTCTCTCTCTCTGTCCCTCTCTCTCTCTCCCTCTCTCTCTCTCTCTCCCTCCCTCTCTGTCACTCTCTCTCTCCCTAAAGCTAAATTACATTTTCTGAATAATTAAGTTTTACTTCAGAAAACAAGACATGATCCCAAGATAAAAGTGAAAATAAGGAATTTTAAAAAATAAAAGTAAACAAGCCCATGTTACATCAAATAATCTGTGAAATCAGTGATGATGAACTGGGTGTAAATCCTGTCAGAATCAGGCTACCATGGCAACAACACCTTTCTATCTGATGTAATGTCAAGAAGTTTAACTCTAATAATAAAAACACTAATAATAACACTACTAATACTAAAGCTGATATTCCTCAGCATGTCCAAGAACATCAGGCTTCAACAGCAGCAGCTTTTCACTTTGTCTCTAAATTCATCATGAGTCTGAGAAGAAGTTGAACTCTGGGACGGCCATGATGGTCCTCGTGACCGGTTTAAAACAATGTTCATGGTCACGCGTCAGAGGAGACAACGGAGAGTTTAGAGGATGAAAGGAAACACAAACTTTAGTTTTAACAACTGATTGATTATTCATTTATGTATTTATCAATTTACTTATGCCTTTTTCATATAATTGTTTTTATATTGATGCTCTTATATTGAGTATCTGTACAGGCATCTGAATACGGTCGTTACGTTAGCAGTACGGATGGATGTGCGTATTTACAGCAGCAGTGGTCAGATGATGTTCTGCATATTGTCTCTGTGGTTTTTGTGTCCACCATGATCATGCTTGATGTTTTCTTTATGTTTTTGTATCATCTATGCAGCAACTTCCCCTTGTCCACCACACATTTCTCCCAAGGAAACAAATACAGAAACCTTGAGTTGAACGACTGAATAAACAAAAATAAACATACAATCCAAGTAGCAGGAAGAACCAGGAACACGAGAAAACTAAATATCATACTATATACAGTATATATATATATATATATATATATATACTAAATACTCATATAAATACTCAATATTTTTATTTTAAAATTTTCAGTTGAATGAAACAAACTCAGAAAGACAGAAGTCCAAGTCTTCCCTGACCCCCCCCCCCCCCCCCCCCCACTACAAACTAAAGACCAAAGACAGTATATAAAATGGACCAACATATCCCGTTGCTCTGGACGGAGACCAGTGAAGTCTATAAGAAGCACTTTCCCGGTGATGGCTGAGCGTTACCGCGCAGCCTCAAACTGAGCTTGATGACGTAGATGTGACGTGAGCAACGTGTCTGAACGTTGTAAGTCTTCTGGTAGCTGTGCCAAGAGAAATCTCAATCATTCCCAATCTATCAGAGACGGAGAGCGTAGGTATATGTAAGGAGATAACATAGGCACAGGCTAATTATTGATAACTAAAATGCTAGTTAACATTAGTAATTAAACTAAACAGCTGATGTAAGTCCAAACTGCCTGCGAGCTTCTCCTGTACTATACGGTAATTCCTCTACTATGAGACAGGAAGTCTCGTGGTTATGACCCAACCGTTAGCCTATTTTTATAAAAACGTCTGCTACGGAGCCATAACGTGAGGTACAAGGTAACGGAGCCTTTTATACATTGTCGTGTTTCTTTAGAAATAAACAACGGACAAATAAAGTCTTTAAATGCTTCAGGTATAAAGTTATTGGCTGTCAAAGTGACGACAAAATGAATGGAAGTCAATGGGATGCTAACGGGGGGGAATGAGTCTGGTAGCATTAAAATGGCGCCATAGGAGGCTTCACTCTGTGGAGAGAACCCTGCCCCCTTGCTTAAGACCCAGCTCAAAGGAGAAGAAGAAACAAAGAAAGAGGTGATGTAAAGAGGTTGTCCTGACAACCACGGGCGTATTAATAACCTCATTACATCACATCTTCTTTATGAGGCCAACAACAGCTGCCAAATCTCCAGAAAAGTGTTTCTAACGGAGCTTTCACACCTGTAGTTCGGTTCGGGGGGGAAGTTGCAGCATTGTTGCATTTTTCATTTGTTTGGGTTTGCGTTCACACTGCACGTTGTCAAACACTGTAAACACACGTCACATGGTCGAGACGGCCACTTTTTATTGGACAGAATATCTGAAACTCGCCAACACTTCTGCTCTCAGAAATAACGGAGCGACACCACATTTACAATGTCTCGGTTTCTGGTTTCTAACATTTTAGAAGGTGAACAATGAGCAGCTGACAGACAGTGAGTGAAGGAGAGAGAGATGATGATGTCACACAGACGACCAGCGATGTGTGCTCAGAACAGCTCATGGATCTGAAAGTTATCATCTCTTAAATCAGATAGAAGTCTGTGAACTCCGTGAAAGTTGAAGCTGCAGGCTAGTAAATGCTCTGTTGTTGGTTCACTTGGTGTATTTGGGTCGGATCACGTTCTCACCTGAAGTGAACTGAATTCACTGAAGTCACTGTTAACAGACCCGAAACCCCTGTTTTCAAGTGGACCAGTTTGTTTGATCCGCACCAGAGTTCAGATGAGCGTTCACACCAAACCAAGTGGACTATCAGACCAAACAGGGTTGGTTTTAAACGGATTAAACGAGGCAGGAGTGAAAGCAACCTAAACGTATATGTGATGCTTTAAGTGGAATACATTTATTCATTTGCAGAAACTCTAACAATAAAGAGATGGAATCAGACTCTACGTCATAATAGAGTTTAGATTCTCTGCCCGAGCCCGGTACCCGATATTTCCCACCACTATCCTCGGGCCGGGGCGGGCCCTTGATCTAGCATTTGTGTTTTTTTAATCAGTACTTTATTAGCCTAATTGGGTGAGGAGAAAGCTCTGCCTCTCCAGCTTCTCCTGTAGCTCTGGGTGGATGTCCTGCACTGAGTGAGAGGTAAACTGCTACATCATGTCTTCTCCTGTAGCTCTGGGTGGATGTCCTGCACTGAGTGGGAGGTAAACTGCTACATCATGTCTTCTCCTGTAGCTCTGGGTGTATGTCCTGCACTGAGTGAGAGGTAAACTGCTACATCATGTCTTCTCCTGTAGCTCTGGGTGGATGTCCTGCACTGAGTGAGAGGTAAACTGCTACATCGTGTCTTCTCCTGTAGCTCTGGGTGTATGTCCTGCACTGAGTGAGAGGTAAACTGCTACATCATGTCTTCTCCTGTAGCTCTGGGTGTATGTCCTGCACTGAGTGAGAGGTAAACTGCTACATCATGTCTTCTCCTGTAGCTCTGGGTGTATGTCCTGCACTGAGTGAGAGGTAAACTGCTACATCATGTCTTCTCCCGTAGCTCTGGGTGTATGTCCTGCACTGAGTGGGAGGTAAACTGCTACATCGTGTCTCCCCCATCTGCAGCACTGTTGTTGGCCAGTGCGTCAGCATGCAGACCGTGGTGAAGGACAGTATTCATTAGGTGATGGAGACCAGAAAGTCTCCTCTATGGTTCCAGGGCTCTGATTATGTTGCTGCCTTGATCTGTTACCGACTGTATTCAGCTGAGGGAGCTCTGGGTCCAGGTTTTTGTTACGTTTCTTCATTCTGATCCATTTGCGATCCGTTCCATTCTGATTAAACCAACAGCGCAGCGTCCTTGTTGCATTATTCATTAAGATAATTCTAAACAGATTTCTGTAGTTCAAAGAACTCTGAATTGTAGTTGAGAACGTCAGTTATAACGGCCCACGTGTTAAAACATTGTTGGGTTTAAATCGGGCTCATAATTACAGTTAATGTGTCGGTCCGGGCCGGGCTCGGACACAACGTGCACGGGCTTCAGTAGAGTTGGGCTTGATTTTTTTGGGCCCGATCTAAGCTCTACGTCATAATGATGCACGTCGTCATGGCGATGCACAGGGCGTGTGTAAGAAACTTCAGAGCAGCGGCATGTTGTCACTGGCGAGCCGACAGAGACACAGAGACCTGAGTTACATAAATGCTCTTTACACCACCACGATAAATACTCCCACAGTGTGTGTGTCTGTGTTTGTGTGAGTGTGTGTGTGTGTACGTGTGTGTGTACGTGTGTGTGTGTGTGTGTGTGTGTGTGTGTGTGTGTGTGTGTGTGTGTGTGTGTGTGTGTGTGTGTGTGTGTGTGTGTGTGTGTGTGCGTGCGTGTGTGTGTGTGTGTGTGTTAGTTAACTAACTAAAAAACATTTTTTTCTTTTCTTTCTGAAGTTTTAAACACCGTCACTGTGAAGAGAAAACCTTGTATGTCCCTTCATCTTTAAATAACAAACACTTTCTGGATTCAATTTGTTTTATTATGAAACTTCAGAAACATCTTCCTGTGTTTACACTGAGCAGCTACATGCCAACAGGCTAACAGGCTAACAAGGTATTAGTGTTTCTAGTTCACAGATCAGTCATTCTATCATCATGACATCATCAGGTGGACACTGTGATCTGATTGGTCGTTGTGTTTTTAGGATCCTTTGGTGCTCCTGATCATCGCCTCCATCATCTTCCACTGATCTGGAGTCACCTGACACACAAACACAGATAGCAGTAGTACTGTATGTATTCAACAAGGCAAGGCAAGGCAATTGTATTTATATAGCACATTTTCAGCAGCACATGGCAACTCAAAGTGCTTTACACAAAACATCAAAAGTAAAGAGCAAAAATAGAAAATATATATATAAAAAACAACAAAATAAAAAAAAATTGAATGAATACAAAATTAAAACGAGATAAAATACAAGAATAAAATTCACAGTTCAATAAATTAATCACAGAAAGGCAACATTAAAAAGAAAGGTCTTCAGCCTTGATTTAAAGAACTGAGAGTTGCAGCAGACCTGCAGTTTTCTGGCAGTTTGTTCCAGATGTGTGGAGCATAAAAACTAAACGCTGCTTCTCCCTGTTTAGTTCTGACCCTGGGGACAGAAAGCAGACCTGTCCCAGACCACCTGAGAGGTCTGGGTGGTTCGTAGTTTACTAGCGGGTCAGAAATGTATTTGGACCTAAACCTTTTAATGATTTATAAACTAGCAAAAGTATTTTGAAATCAACTCTCTGAGGCACAGGAAGCCAGTGTAAAGACTTCAGAACTGGAGTGATGTGATCCACTTTCTTGGTCTTAGTGAGGACTCGAGCAGCAGCGTTCTGAATCAGCTGCAACTGTCTGATTGATTTTTTAGGTAGACACCGTTACAATAGTCGAGTCTACTGAAGATAAAAGCATGGACAAGTTTTTCCAACACACTTTGAGCCAGAAAATAAATCATCAAACATCCTCCATGTCTTAGCATTCTTCTAATCTCTAAATAATCTCAATAACACAGACTGAAATAGATGAAACATGTCGAGAGTTCTTACTTTGTTCACAGAAAAACCTCTTTGTGTCACTTTAAAGTTACGCCTGTCAGTGTTTCTGAGGGAAACATTTCAGTGTGACGCTCACCCTGCGCAGCTCGTTAAACTCTCCGGCCATCGACACGTATTCTCCTCCATCAAACCGGATCACCTGGAAATAAACACACAAAGTCTGGGATCAGTCTACACTCTGGTCTGGGATCAGTCTAAACTCTGGTCTGGGATCAGGGCTGGGCATGTGGCCTAAAATTTATATCATGGTTCTTCCTAAAACATATATCACACAGTACAGAATAGGGCTCCGCTGTTAGACTCACAGCTCCAGACATCCAGGGTCAGGGTTTTTTTTTTTTTTTTTTTTTTAACCTTTATTTATTCAGGGGAGGTTCACTGAGAGTAAGACTCTCTTTTGCAGGAACGCCCTGATCACATTCACACAGTTCCCCATTCATACCTGGAAGCTGCCCAGTACAACCAGTCTGATCAGCTGGCCACTGAGCAGCTCCACTGGAGCAGTTGGGGGTTAAGGGCCTTGCTCAAGGGCACCTCAGTGGTGGTAATGAGGGAGGGACAAGCGCTGTTAGTCTGTCTACCTGTGTATCTAAACCCTGTTAGACTCACAGCTCCAGACATCCAGGTAGCATAGTCACTGCTCATGTATGCTGCCAGGTTAGCGATCTCCGCCGGTGTTCCAAGTCGACCGGTCGGGATCCGATCGATCATCGCTTTCTCAAAGGCTCCGGTTGGGTCCAGACGGCTGAACGCTCCCTGAACACAACACACAATCAACCAATCACAGACAATCAATCAACCAATCACAGACAGCAGCTAGCACAACAGACAACCAATCACAGACAGCAACTAACAACAGACAACCAATCACAGACAGCAGCTAACAGACAACCAATCACAGACAGCAGCTAGCACAACATACAACCAATCACAGACAGCAGCTTAAAACAGACAACCAATAACAGGCAGCAGCTAAAAACAGACAACCAATCACAGACAGCAGGTAAAACAATCAACCAATCACAGACAGCAGGGGTCCGTTCCAGAAAGCAGGTTTAGTGACAACTCTGAGTTAGTTAACCCTGAGATGAGGGAAACTCTGGGTTTTCTGTTTCAGAAAGAGAAGGAACTTAACCTCAGAGTCAGTTACTATGGTAACTTAACCTCAGAGTCAGTTACTATGGTAACTTAACCTCAGAGTCAGTTACTTGGCAACTTAACCTCAGAGTCACGATGGTAACTGAGCCTGTGAACCTAACCTGGTCTGGAGCAGGTTTTCTTCTCTCAGTCTCCTCCCTCTGACACGGCGCTCTTTCCTTTCCTCATTCATTCATTCATTCATTCATTCATTCATTCATTCATTCAGTCTGTATCAGGAGCATTTTAGACCAGTTTGTTATATCGGCATGAATAAAAAAACATTGTTGGTTTATTAACTGTTAGGCAGACTTTAAAACATTGTTTTTTCTCAAAACATGACATTTCCTTTTATCGACGATCCCGTTGATGAAGACGCTGTATGGCAGGGAGTTAAACATGTCGGAAGATGATATTGAGGGCCCGACGCATTTTAATTTCCAGATAACTTCCTATCTGAGCAGTATGGTTTTTCTTCCCAGTCTATCAGTTATGTATCCTACATAACCTTATCGTCCTCATATCACTAACGTCACCCATCGTGGACATGCTCTACATCCCAGCACATTATTTGTGTCACATTACAGTTTTCTTTACAACGTTGGTGATGCGGAGCATTTTAATAAAGCGCCGTCAGAAGAGATCGCTGTGAAACGTGTTTTAAACATGTGTAGTGTTCACTGGACACAGACCAGTCAGAGACATTAAAAAGGAGTTCCACAGTATTGCAGGTGAATGATGTAATCCCTCTGAAATAAAAGATTATGAATTATAATTCTGTTAATGATGGTGCTGCAGCCTCAGAATGAGATTAGTAGCCTAGGACTTTTTCACCTGCAGTATTGCACCTAAATGAAATAGATTTTCAGTAATATTAGCTATACTTATGATTAAACATGATACATTATATTGGAATATCTGCATTTACTCTAGCAGCAATTTTCTCCCATGCAAATTCTCTCTTTTGCAGCAGCCGCCGTGTTGCTTTGTTTACGAAATACATGTTCAAACTCGCATATGTGCGCGTGAGTATTTTCACCAACCCGTTTGTTTCTGGTTGTTGCCATGGTGAATCGTAGTATCATGGCTCCATTCATGCTGCCTTTTTATTATGGTGGTGCACGCGCGTGAACCTACTCCGAGTTGAATGAACCAACTCATATCAGCTGTTGTGGAACCGAAAACTCAGAGTTTCCATCTCAGGGTAAATCAACTCAGAGATCAGGGTTAGACTCAGAGTTTGTTGAACCTTCTACCTGAAACGGACCCCAGGTAAATCTGCTAAAAGACACTTCATCAGATGTGTTCAGAAGGGCGGTACCTTGGTTCTGATTGGTCCAGGCTGGATGATGTTGAACCTGTGTCCGTAACGGCCCCACTCTGCAGCTAGAGACCTGACACACACACACAACATTAATGTTACCATGGCAACCACACATCAGGGCCTGAAGTAAGTTCAACATACCGAGGATATGTTTTCCTTATCTGGGGGCTGTTTCACAAAAGTATAAATCCAGGATAACCGATAAAGCGAGGTTTGACCTAGTCTAATCTGTGCAGCCTGGCTTGGTGCGTTTCATGACGGCCAAGTCAGGCTGAGGAGGAGCGACTAGGTCGAGTCAGGCTGAGGAGGAGAGACTAGGTCGAGTCAGGCTGAGGAGGAGAGACTAGGTCTAGTCAGGCTGAGGAGGAGCGACTAGGTCGAGTCAGGCTGAGGAGGAGAGACTAGGTCGAGTCAGGCTGAGGAGGAGAGACTAGGTCTAGTCAGGCTGAGGAGGAGCGACTAGGTCGAGTCAGGCTGAGGAGGAGAGACTAGGTCGAGTCAGGCTGAGGAGGAGAGACTAGGTCTAGTCAGGCTGAGGAGGAGCGACTAGGTCTAGTCAGGCTGAGGAGGAGAGACTAGGTCTAGTCAGGCTGAGGAGGAGAGACTAGGTCGAGTCAGGCTGAGGAGGAGAGACTAGGTCTAGTCAGGCTGAGGAGGAGAGACTAGGTCTAGTCAGGCTGAGGAGGAGCGACTAGGTCGAGTCAGGCTGAGGAGGAGAGACTAGGTCGAGTCAGGCTGAGGAGGAGAGACTAGGTCGAGTCAGGCTGAAGTAATTCGGATAGATGCGCGTTCACGGCTTTTCTTAACAGATTTATTGATGCTACAATGGAGAATATGCTTTGTTGATACTTTATACAGAGTGAGCAGCAGCTTATTGTTGAAGTATGATAACGTCAAACACATTATTTGTAAAAAAAGAAACACGGCCGCTGTAATGAAACAGCGAGAGAAAGCGAGGCAGACGATCGCGGACCGACTGAATGCGTAAGCAGCCTAAAAATATTCATTAACTGACCACTGCTCTGAACTGAAACGGTCATAATCAGACCATTCATGGATTAGGCTAATAATCATTTACACTAATTAACAGTTGTACTCTTTGTCTTAAAAGTAAGCAGAAGATAATGTTCCTCAGGAAATTTACCATGAAGATCCATTTTCTACAACGCTAGAATATGATGCATAAATATCTCTCTCACTCTGTTTCTCCCTCTCTCTCATGGGCTAAAATATAAATTTAATAAGTCATATTAACTTCCACTGCTTGCTTTTTATGCAAAGTGTACAACTGATTGTTTTTGCAAATGACAAGTAACTCATTGAATGGTTTCAGTTAAGAGCAGTAGTTCGTAAATGTATATTTTTAGACTATCATTCAGTCGGTCAGCTGTTATCTGACACGCTTTTTTATACCGAGTTTCCTTCTTTACATATTATATGTTTTGCTCCCTTGTATATATGAAGATAGAAAAGAAAGACATTGAAGAAATTGGACTCTAAAATCTAGAAACTATAAAGATAATTAAGTGATAAATATAATGCACACTGTAAACATGAATGTAACAGAGTATATTCATCAGTTATTGCCCCCCAGCAAAATATGAGGTCAAAAACCATTGGGGTGTCCTCTCCGTGTTGTTACATGAATGTACAGTAGCCTACACCACTATATATAGTTATTGGTTCAGTGAACTAAGACTATAATTAAGGAGGGTTGTACAATCAGGATATGTTTTTATAATTGTACAATTCTCCCAAATTATAGTCCCAGTTTACTGGACAACACAAAGTGTGTGCTAAGAATTGCAATGTATTGAATCCTTTATTGTTAAAGAATACAAAATGAATCAACTAAAATAATTGAAGGTGCATTGGTCCACTATAGAAACACACATGTACAGCACTTTATATGTTGCCCTTAGTAACTGACTTCATTTAAAACACATTTGGTAACTGTATCAGCCTTTTCTAATTATCTCAACTGTCATAATATATTCACCAAATTACTAACAACAATATGAACAGCAGTCGTCATACAGCAATGTAACAGTAACGACTGTCACTAATTATGAAAAATAATGGTCACAACTTTAAATAATAACAGTACTTAAATGAACAGCAATATGCACCTGTTGTACTTTAATGCAGGCTGATAATAATAAGGTAAAACCACTGCT
Source organism: Gymnocephalus cernua (assembly GCA_023631565.1). NCBI lineage: Eukaryota > Metazoa > Chordata > Actinopteri > Perciformes > Percidae > Gymnocephalus > Gymnocephalus cernua. The sequence goes on from CM042429.1 coordinate 161,735, forward strand.
GAGTGAACAGAAAAGGCTCCAGGATTAATAAATCCTGCTGTTAGCCTGGTCAGGAGCAGACTAGCTGTTAGCCTGGCTGTTAGCCTGGTCAGGAGCAGGCTAGCTGTTAGCCTGGCTGTTAGCCTGGTCGGGAGCAGGCTAGCTGTTAGCCTGGCTGTTAGCCTGGTCGGGAGCAGGCTAGCTGTTAGCCTGGCTGTTAGCCTGGTCAGGAGCAGGCTAGCTGTTAGCCTGGCTGTTAGCCTGGTCAGGAGCATATGGAAGCGTAATGCATTCACCATACAAACAAAATTTAGACACCTTATCTCATAATTACGAGATCCTGATCTCGTAATATTGAGAAAAGATCTTGTAATATTGAGAAAAGATCTCATAATTATGAGATCCTGATCTCGTAATTATGAGATCCTAATCTTGTAATTTTGAGAAAAGATCTCGTAATTACGAGATAATTTTAAACACCTGGAAGCGGCATATCTAGTTGGGGACATTCTAAAACCTTAGCGTGGTTTAATGTACCTAAACAATGATCAATGATTACCAAATTTCTCTCACATTGCTCATCATAACCACGGAAAACTGTCAAATAATCTAACCCAAAGTCCTATTTTTATGGATCTGCTTCAGAACAGGGCAGCGGAGCAGCTGGGGGTTGACTCTCCACGGTTCTCATGGGCTTTATAAGTCTTTATGTGAAAAAGCTTAACGTGGTTTAATGTACCTAAACAACGATCAATCATCATCATCAAAATTCTCTCTCATATTGCTCATCATAACCACTTAAAAAAAATCTTACCCAAAGTCCAAATATTATGGACGTTATCTGACACTAAGCATTTCTGCTCCATTAAGGGTCTTATATTACCCTTATTATCCTCCTTACAATACCCTTAATGGAGCAGCAACACTTAATGTCAGATAACGTCCGTAGTAATTGGACTTTGGGTTAGATTTATTGACAGTTTTCAGTGGTTATGATGAGCAATATGAGCGAGAAATGTGGTAATCATTGATCATTGTTTAGGTACATTAAACCACGTTTGAGAATGTCCCCAACTAGATATGCCGCTTCTAGGTGTTTAAAATGATCTCGTAATTACGAGATCCTTATCTCATAATTACGAGATCCTTTTCTCAAAATTACGAGATCAGGATCTCATAATTCCGAGATCTTTTCTCAAAATTACGAGATCAGGATCTCATAATTCCGAGATCTTTTCTCAAAATTACGAGATCCTGATCTCGTAATTTTTAATTACGAGATCCTGATCTCGTAATTTTGGTGTCTAAATTTTTTTTTCTATGGTGAATGCATTACACTTCCGTAGGACCAGGCTAGCTGCACAGAATAAATCTCCATGGTAACTTAGGTGCCTCTGCTTTTGTGAAACCGAGTCATGGCTAAATTAAGCCAGGATAACTGGGAAATCCTGGCTTAATCCCTTATCTTGGTTTTGTGAAATAGCCCTCTGGTTGGTGGTGCAAACATAAACATATTAAAAAATAACATGAAATAAACAATAAATACAGAAAGAAATAACAATCATATAACTGTGTGATCGGAGCTAAAAGGTTAAAGGTCAGACTGACTTGTAGAGCGCCTCGACTCCGGCCTTCGCTGACGCACTCGGCACCACGAAACCAGAACCAGACTCGGCGTAGATGGTGGTGATGGCCAGGAAGGACGCACCTCAACAACAACAACAACAACAACATGAATATTAACTCTGAGAAAGACAAACAGTTTTCCTGTTAAACTCAAAGTCTCGGACTTTGAGTTTAACGTGAAACGGACTAGTTGTCAACTATTAAATTAATCTCCAACTCTTCTGATAACCCATGAATCAGTTTGAGTCATTGTTGATGATAAAACAGCGTGTGGATTTAGGAACCTTAAAGGCCTTTATGTTTTTTTTGTGCGATTAATTTGCATGTTAATATTTTTTTCAAACTGTTTTTATTACCTTCACACATAACGCAAATATTACGCTGCAATAAAGCGACGTGATCTTTTTCCGAAACGTCAATTTTTCTGAGCTTTCGCAACACGAATAAGACATCAACCAATCACGTTGTGTTGTTTACTGATGAGGATCATAACACAACAACATGAAGGCTGCCGTCTGACCCACAGACTGTACAGAGGGAAAACTTTATTAGTCCTTTCAACTATCACAAAGGCAGAGACTACCAGACACAATAAAAGCCCCAGACATATGCTACACTGTTTCCCAGAGACTTTCACAATAAAAGCCCCAGATATATGCTACACTGTTTCACAGAGACTTTCACAATAAAAGCCCCAGACATATGCTACACTGTTTCCCAGAGACTCTTTCACAATAAAAGCCCCAGCCATATGCTACACTGTTTCTCAGAGGGAATTAAACTCACTGAGTATTTCATTAAATAGAAACTCAATAAACAGCTTACAATAGCTTAATGTTAGCTTTCCCTGCTTCAGGGGGAGACAGGGCTGCAGTCTCCGGAGATTTAACCCCCCCGTCACTCCACTCAGCAGCCAGGGAAACAAGTTTGTTAAGTTTAGAGTTTGGTTTGAGAATTGGAGCTGCAACGATTAGTCAAAGCTGTCTGAAAATACAGTTTACAGCCTCTGAAATATGGAGGTTTTCTGCTCTTTTCTGTTTTATATCATGTAAAACTAAAGATCGTATCTCTTATCTGGATCAGAACATTTGTGTTTGTGGATCAGAACCTGTCTGTCTCTGGATCAGAACCTTTGTCTTTGGATCAGAACCTGTCTGTCTCTGGATCAGAACCTGTCTGTCTCTGGATCAGAACCTTTGTGTTTGTGGATCAGTCTCTTGCCCAGCTCCAGGGTGATGAAGGCTGTCCCGTTCAGGACGATGTCCGTGATGCTCTTCCAGCCGTTTGGAGACAAACGTTCTGACGGACACACAAAGTTTCCCGCCGCATTGTTGATGATCACCTAGACCAATCAGGACACAGCAGCAAAGGTTCATGACTACCACATAGCGATAGCTACATCACTGAAAATATTCCCATCAGGGTCCAAGAAAACGTTACCACTTTATACGTCTACGGCCCACAAAGGTAGCTGCCTCACTTTTAAAATCGGGGGATGTGTTCATGTTTCAAATTGTACGTTTTGCATGTTTGGTTAAAATGTATTAAAAAATATATTAATCATAAAAAAAACGCGAGCTAGGGCGCAGAGCAGGAAGGTTCTGGGTTTGGTTTCACTTTGAAAGGTCAGCCACAACGAGGTCAAAGTTGAATTCATTCGAACTTTGAGGGCGGCGCTCGGCTGTGATTCTGAGCGGTGCAGGACTCCAACAATAGCGCTTCCTCTGTCTCTACCGCTCTCAGAGGACAACTACGGCACGGTTTCACCACGGATCATGTGTAGGCAGCTTCAGCGTTGGGGAATGCATTAAGGAGCCAATGACGGAGCTCACAAGTATGGAGCTAAAAGAGTCTCAATAAAGATAAATGCACACACTGCATTCACATATGCACACACAGGAACATATTTGTAATCCATGGCTTAATTCAAACGGGATCAAAAAATAATTTGCTTTTCCCCGTTCACTACCGTTCATATTTTTTCTGAGTTAAGGTCCCTGAGGTCCACCGGAAGGGGCGGGACTTCGGCTCTCTATAGCGCTGTGTGAACGCGTTCATGTGATTGGCTTATAAATAAACAATCCCCCACGTGGGGTGCGTTCTTGTGATTAGCTAAAACAAGGGAGATATCTGATTGCAGATCATTCCCTGTTTAAAAAAAGGCATTTGTGAGTCGAGCCACGTCAGGGGAGTCTCAAAATTCACACACAAATGCAGTGAAGTTTGTAAATCAAGGTATATTTGTGTGTGCATCAGAAATACATTTCTGAATCTTGTGTGCATTTGTAAATTGTGTTTGCATTTCTGAATTGTGTATGCATTTGTGAATCTTCTGTGCTTTTTAAATTTTGTGTGTGTATTTGTGAATTTTGTGCGCATTTGTGTATCCTGTGTGTGTATTTATGAATCATGTGTGTGCATGTATGAATCCTGTGTGTGCATATGTGAATGTAGTGTGTGCATTTATCTTTATTGAGAAGAGGAAAACAAATGTGTCTCTCACATCAGGAAGTCCCGTCAAAGCTTCCATCTGGTCAACACAATGAGAAACAGCCGCGGGATCTTTGACATCACACTGGACCGCATGGACCTGAGACAGAAAGAGAGAGGGACAGACAGGCAGAGAGAGAGAGAGAGAGAGAGACAGACAGGAAGGAAGGAAAAAATCTGACATCAGTTCATGTTTCATGAATCTTTAGCTGTCACCTGGCTCAGGATACATCTCCACCACTACGTTTTGGTTTAAAAAGGAATATCTTCTGCTACCTTTCCCCCCTCTCATTCCCCCTGCTCAGGCGTTTCCCCCTCTCGTTCCCCCTGCTCTGGTGTTTCCCCCTCTCATTCCCCCTGCTCTGGTGTTTCCTCCTCTCATTCCCCCTCTCATTCCCCTTGCTCTGGTGTTTCCCCCTCTCATTCCCCCTGCTCTGGTGTTTCCCCCTCTCATTCCCCCTGCTCTGGTGTTTCCCCCTCTCGTTCCCCCTGCTCTGGCGTTTCCCCCTCTCATTCCCCCTGCTCTGGTGTTTCCCCCTCTCATTCCCCCTGCTCTGGTGTTTCCCCCTCTCGTTCCCCCTGCTCTGGTGTTTCCCCCTCTCATTCCCCCTGCTCTGGTGTTTCCCCCTCTCGTTCCCCCTGCTCTGGCGTTTCCCCCTCTCATTCCCCCTGTTCTGGTGTTTCCCCCTCTCATTCCCCCTGCTCTGGTGTTTCCCCCTCTCATTCCCCCTGCTCTGGTGTTTCCCCCTCACATTCCCCCTGCTCTGGTGTTTCCCCCTCTCGTTCCCCCTGCTCTGGTGTTTCCCCCTCTCGTTCCCCCTGCTCTGGTCAACTATGAAGCTACAAACTCAGAACAGCAAGAACATTAGCTTCAAATAAACCAAACTACAAAGTGACACGTGTAAGCATGGTTTAGTCTGGTTCGGTCTGGTTCGCTTTGTCACCTTGTTTCCCGTCTGGCTGCTGATCTCCTCGGCTGTTTGCTGCAGGACGTCCAACTTCCTGATCAATAAAATCCAAACACATGAAGTCAGGATTTAGAAAATCTGATTCTATTCGGTATTTTCTGTCACGTCTATTAGTCTGGATCAACGGTTCATTCACCGGATCGTTCCTCCCAATGTCCCTTACTTTCTGCTCTTTGAGTTAACTTTATACTCCGGTCGCATCGAGCAACATTAACCAGAACCTCTGAGCAAAGCTACACGCTGAAAATATCAAGTTATGAAGAAGATGTGGACGTTACAACAAGTCAGGCCTGCTTGGTTCTTTCAGGGAATGATTGTAAAGATTTACAAAAAATATGTCTCTAACTGGGAATATGTTGAGGTAATTTCCTCTCTAACTGGGAATATGTTGAGGTAATTTCCTCTCTAACTGGGACGTTTTATAAAGAATATGATGAGGTCATTTCCTCTCTAACTGGGACGTTTTATAAAGAATATGTCGAGGTCATTTCCTCTCTAACTGGGACGTTTTATAAAGAATATGTCGAGGTCATTTCCTCTCTAACTGGGACGTTTTATAAAGAATATGATGAGGTCATTTCCTCTCTAACTGGGACGTTTTATAAAGAATATGATGAGGTCATTTCCTCTCTAACTGGGATGTTTTGGGACTGATTGGTGGGATTACTGTGGACGAAGTACACACGGAGATACACTGGTAAGAGCCAATGAGGTTTAACCATGTAAATTTAAATAGGGTTAGCTCGTAGGCTCGTCACGGCGATTAGCTTTGGAATGAGCGAGTAGTGACTCTACAGTCAGTGAGAGAAACAAAGTGTCTCCTCTGTTCTTTCTGACCACGGTGGGAAACCTGGAGCAGGAAAACCCTCTCCTTGATTTTACGTTGTTTATGGAGAAGGACAACCAGGAAATGAGTCGGGGGAAACCATAGTCGCTATGACAACGAGCCATGCTCGCCTCAGGCATGAGGCAGGACTATCTGCAATGGAAAATGGAGGTAACAGAGTTACATTGTGTGACCGATTATTAGCTCCAAGTGTGAATGTTAGTGTGAAATTGAACACTACGTATATGACAATGATGTTTTCAATTAAAAAAACACATTTGCACAAAGCAGCTGATCCACTTTTCCATGTTGATAAGAGAATTAAAATGCAAACAACCCAGAGAGTTTATTACTCCTATCCCAGAATACATCTGTGATGTAGAGCTGGACATCAGAGACTACATGTACAGTAGTAGTATACTTATAGATATAAATAAATACAATTAATATAGTTTAGTTTTAGGCGGTTTAGGGTTGGGGGAGGGGGTGATGACCTCTGACCTGCTGGCGATGACACACTGAGCCCCCAGCTGGGACAGGGTGGCGGTCATGGCTCGGCCCAGTCCCGTCCCGCCACCAGTGATGAACGCCACTCTGTTGTTGAAGCTTCCTGTCGGCAGCATGGTGCCTTCAGCCGGCGGGAAGAAGCCCACCTGGGGGGGCGGAGAACCGGACTGCTGCAGAACCGCCGCGCCGTGGAACCATGACTGGAAATAAAACACTTAGTTAGCAAAACAATTTCATTTCTATTCATTTTTATTAGTTTATTTAACCAGCAGCATAGTTTCTCATAGTCTGTAGCGGTGTTATTTATTTTATTTATTTGGTTTTATAAAATGTGTCATTTATCTGATTTATATTCAGTCTGTTGTTCTGCCTGTAGAGCAGATTTAAGATTCAAACATCTTTATTAATAAACAGGTGCTATAGAAATATATATATATATATATATATATATATATATATATATATATATATATATATATATATATATATATATATTAGTGGTGGGCATAGATTCATTTTTTTTTTAATCTAGATTAATCTCACTGTAATCTTGGAATTAATCTAGATTAATCTAGATTAAAATGGTTCATTTGAATTCTGCTGAAGGCATTCAGAATACGTGTGCTACCCAAATAATGACTAACAGTAAGTCTCTGAGAACGGGTTTCTCCAGCCAGGTGGAGCATTAGACCAGGGGCTCATCTCCTGTTCCCAGAATGCATCACAAACTAACTACGACTAGTTAACTTTCTAAAGCGGAGAAATCTCTGGATTCTAGAGGAAACACTGATTTTGCAATTATCTCAATATTCTTTAGAGTACTGGTCCAACGGCACGTATCTATGGAAGCCGAGAACGGCCATCGATTTCTTTCTTTTTTTATGCATTGTTATCTCGTGATAACAACTTATTAATTCGTTATCTCGATATAACAAAGTTTGTTTTCGCGAGTTTTATTTTTGTTTTCTCGAGATGTTTTTTTTCATGGATTTTTTTGTTGTTGCCTAAGACACCCTTCCATTTACACCGGTAATGGGGCTCCGCTTATGTATCCCCATTCCTCGGGTTAAATGGAAGGGTGTCGTGGTGGGACTTTTCCCGAGTATTTGACCGGAGAAGAGGAGGGAGAAACGGCAGATTTCTATCCGCTTATGGAGCCCCATTCCCCAGGTTAAATGGAAGGGTGTCTTAGGCGGAAAAAAAAATCCATTAAAAAAAACTCGAGAAAACAAACTTTGTTATATCGAGATAACGAATTAATAAGTCGTTATCACGAGATAACAATGCATAAAAAAAGAAAGAAATCCATGGCCGTTCTCGGCTTCCGTACGTATCTACACATCACTTCTCTATATTCTTCTTATTAAAACTGGTCCTACGGCACGTATCTATACATCACGTCTCTACATTCTTCTTATAATATATATAACTCTTATTCTTACCTTGAATAGGACTAAGTAAGTTCCCTGCGGGATCAATAAAGTCTTCTGATTCTGAATGCTCGTGCACTCGGAGCTGCTGTGCGCGTGCACGTGCTGAGAAACTGGGTGAAAGGTTGAACTACTTTAAGAGTTCATTGGTTTAACCCCAAACCGCGTTTAATGAACATTTTATTTTTTAAACTTTACTATAAACAAACTCATTATTATTATTATTATTATTATTATTATTATTATTATTATTATTATTGATGTTGTTTTGGCAGCTCCTCTCAGACGTCACAGTTGTAAAGGTTTTAAAGACTGTATTGTGTAGTAGTATTAGTAGTAGTATTGTGTAGTAAAAGTGTTTTCTCACCTTGTTTACTGAAGTCTTCACTGATCTGAAAAGTTCTTTCCTCCCGAACACGGCGATCGCCATCTTGTCTAGCAGCTGACTCACCTCTGACCGGACTGTACCAACTGGAGAGACAGGGAGGGGGGGGGGGGGGGGGGAGACCTGGTTCAGTCCAGAACGTGACGATGGTCGCGTGTTACCGTAATGTCTGTAAACTCTCCGGATGATTTCTGATTTCTCTCCACGAACAAACTTTAAACTTTACCTGATCGATAATAAATTACTTTATAATAATAATATTATATTATCTATATATTATATATAATATCATATTAATTACTGAGCGGAACCTTGCTGTGTTTAAGGTTAATATCCTGTGTACAGAACTCTTATTGTGAAGTGTTTCCTGTTTGCTCTGATAGTTACGGTACCGGCTGATGTGGTCCGACAGTCAGGAGCTCCGCAGCGAACCGAAGGGTCTGTTTATACTTTATACTTCATATTATACTACATATATATACTATATTTACAGTCAGGAGCTCCGCAGCGAACCGAAGGGTCTGTTTATACTTTATACTTCATATTATACTACATATATATACTATATTTACGGTCAGGAGCTCCGCAGCGAACCGAAGGGTCTGTTTATACTTTATACTTCATATTATACTACATATATATACTATATTTACAGTCAGGAGCTCCGCAGCGAACCGAAGGGTCTGTTTATACTTTATACTTCATATTATACTACATATATATACTATATTTACAGTCAGGAGCTCCGCAGCGAACCGAAGGGTCTGTTTATACTTTATACTTCATATTATACTACATATATATACTATATTTACGGTCAGGAGCTCCGCAGCGAACCGAAGGGTCTGTTTATACTTTATACTTCATATTATACTACATATATATACTATATTTACAGTCAGGAGCTCCGCAGCGAACCGAAGGGTCTGTTTATACTTTATACTTAATATTATAGTATACTGTAGTTATACTGTAGAGTTAGTAAAAGCAGCAGGCCCAGGTCTGTAAATACTTCATATTATACTATATATATATATATATATATATAGGATACTGTATGTTAGTGTTAGCATAGATCCTCTATTCTAATGTCTCTGGGTTACTTAAAGCAGAGCTAACGTTACAGGGTCTGTTTATACTCCATATATGTATGTGTTATATGTTTATATATTATTATATGTATTATTTTATACTGGGTTAGTTAGGATTATATATATATATATATATATATATATATATATATATATATATATATACATATACACATACATATATATATATATATATATATATATATATATATATATACACATACATATATATATATATATATATATACACATACATATATATATATATATATATATATATATATATATATATATATACACATACATATATATATATATATATATATATATATATATATATATATATATATATATATACATACATACATACATACATACATACATACATACATAATATGCTACTGACATTAGGATATGTCTGTGGTCTGAAGCGGAGCCGACAGAGTTACAGCAGCAGAGTGTCTGGGTTCTGGGTTCCTGGTTTAGGGTTCCTGGGTCAGGATCGGAGGACTGATGGAGAATCCAGAACCTGAACCCAAATTGGTTCTGGTCTTCAGCGGGAAACGGAAGTCCGGGAAGGATTACGTGACGGACCTGATTCACAGCCGGTAAATTAGATCAAAAGATGGTTTATTAGTGTTTAATATTGATTGATATCTAAACCAGGAGATTAGTCAACATGTGAAGCTAACTGTAGCTAACTAGCTAACTAACAGCTACAGTAATCTGTTGGTTTTAGTTCAACTTTATTATTTATTTCTGTTTGAGAGGAAACTCAAATCTAATAATCAATAATCAGCTGATCATTACAGAGTTAATCAAGTTTATTGATCCGGTCAATCAGTGGGTCACTAGAGTTAAAGCCTGTCCAGATGTCTCTCAGCCAATCACTGACTGTTTCTTCTTCTTCTGTAGTTTGGGACCAGATGTTTGCTGCGTCCTGCGTCTGTCTGGACCTCTCAAACAGCAGTACGCTCAGGTGAGAACACCTTTACCATAACCCAATCTGGTGGTTCTGCTGAGTCATGGTGTGTCTGTGTTTCTGCTGAGTCATGCTGTCTCTGTGTTGGGCCTGTAGGAGCACGGTCTGGACCTGGACCAGCTGCTGGGTCCGGGTCTCTATAAGGAGCAGTTTCGGGCTGATATGATTCTTTGGGGAGAAACTCGCCGACGCCACGACGCCGGATTCTTCTGTCGCCTAGCAACCAAAGGAGCACGGCAACCTGTCTGGGTACGTGATGTCACCGCCTCTCTGATTACTCTCTGCTCTCTGATTGGTCTCCATAGAACATCGGTATCTGACCGGCGCCGCTTTGTGTCCTGCGTCTCAGTGTGCTTGTTCTTGGCGTCTCTTTGTGCTTTTTTGTGATTTAAATATTTGTTGAACACCTGGGTGTGTCTGCTCTCCAATTGGTCAGGTGGTGAGTGATGCTCGGCAGCTGTCTGATTACTCTCTGCTCTCCGATTGGTCAGGTGGTGAGTGATGCTCGGCGGCCGTCTGACCTGCGATGGTTCTTCTCCGAGTTTCCTCGACAGACTCGAAGTGTTCGAGTTCAAAGTTCAGAAAACACTCGGACACAGAGGGGGTGGAGCTTCACCGCAGGTAACACACCGGTCTCTCTCTCGTCTCTCTACCTGTCTCTCTCTCTGTCTTGTCCCTTTAACGTCTGTCTCTCTACCTGTCTGTCTCAGGTGTGGATGATGCAGAGTCTGAGTGCGGTCTGGACAGCGGGGTGGAGTTTGATTGGATCATCACCAATGAGGCCGACGCCCCTTCACTAGAAGAGCAGCTGCAGCCAATCCTGAAGCTTGCAGAGGAAGCAGCATCATCATCATCGCTGGGATAACTCACGTTTACATATTTTTATAAACAGAAACTTGTCTGATGAATAAAAGCCAGCGAGTCAGTTTGGATCTATAAACCAGTGACGGTGCTTTTATTTTATAAAATCCTTTGTGTCATGATTTATTACAATGAGCTGTGACATCAGCACAGTGATGACATCATCAACGGCTTCCAGGTAAAAACATCTCTAAACTTTATTTGTTCACGTCATCAGGACAAAAGTCCGCTGCTTCTGATTGGCCCCTGGACTACTACACGGCAGTGGAATGCCTCGCTGTGATTGGCTACCTCAAACCACGCCCCCAAAAATAATAAATCATTCATTAACGTGGCAACAAAAACAAAGAAATAACAAACCGTCAAGACAAACACATAGTTAGTCATTTATAATTAGTTCTTAAAGGGTAACTTCAACCTGGACTCGGTTTCCTGTTTCTGTGTCTCAGTGAAAAACAATCTGTCCACTAAAAGTTCTGTTGTTGCTGCTGACAGACTCAGATTATTATTCTAAGTGTCTGACAACATTATGGGATGGATCCCTACAGAGATAGACCTTTTAGTTAAAGAGTAAGATCCTTTTAGTTTAACATGAAACAGCCCCGAAATCACCATCACCAAACTACACCAGACTCCATGTAAATAATCAGGACTTTTAGCATCGTAAAACACACTTCATTCAAAGTGGACAGAAACTAAATAAAACTACCAAAAGCCGTCTTGGTTCATCTTTCCACTGTTCCAACAATCACCACTCTGGTCTGGTTGGAATAAACCCTTAATTCACCCATTTACATGTGGAGATATGCTGGCTCTATACACACTAAAAGTAGTGATTATTTACATGGAGTCTGGTGGGGTATTTATGACATTAAAGGTGTCCGTTAATGGACAGAAACATGGTTAATAGGGTCCAGGTTGTTACCTTTAAACAAAGGAATAGTCATTATTTGTTAACGAAGGAATGGCTGTAAGTTACTGTTAAACTCCCTTATAGACAAAAAAATATCTGGCAGCTCCTTGTGCAGCTCCTCTGGCCTCATTACATAATACTGAGGGGTGGGGGGGAGTTGGCACTGACGGGGGGAGGGGGGGGGGGGTCTGATCCAAGGAATGTGTTTGTGAGTGGGGAGAGGGGGGCGTTTGGTCTGATTGGGCGTTTCTTTTACCTCAGAAGTCAGAGTGTTGCGGCTAGAAGCGATACAGCTACAAAATTACACAAAATGTCGGCAAATATAACAACATAACTAATAGTTTCACCCAGGAAACGTGTTTGTTCCTGGGGACGTTTTCCCTTCTAGCCGTAACTGAGCCGGAGCTGAATAACGTCACACGAGTTAAAACGAGTCAGATTTATCCAGGTTGGCTGCTGTTAGCAGTGCAACATGTCCACAGAGAGAAGATGGACAGGACTGTGTGTACGATCAGGGCGCGTTTCTGACTTCTGAGTACAAAGGGAACGCAGTATATCTACCAGGACAGAGGGGGGGGGGGGGGGGGGGGGGGAATTGGGTTAGGCTCAGCAGGTTTAACAGGAGTTGAGCTCCTCCATGGTCTGATTCAGTGTCGCCTGCAGCTCCATGTTGGCGTTTCTGGCCGAAGTCAAAGCATCTGAAACAAACAAAAGACAAGCTATTATTCATTATTCTGATGTTATGATTATTATTACAGTCCCACTACAGGCACAGAGTGTGCATGTTAACATGTCTTAAAGCAGGATGAAACACCAGAGCAGGGGGAACACCAGAGCAGGGGGAATTAGAGGAGGAAACGTAGCGGTAAAGATGTAGGATTGGGCATCGAGAACGGGTTCCAACTTCATTTAAAAAATTCCGATTCCAATCCGATTTTGATTGATTTATTGGAATCGTTTTGGAAAATGTGGTTTCTAATCTGATCATCAGTTTCAATTTTAAACACACGTAATGGTTTCCGTAGCAACCGCCGTACTTCCACGTGCTTGTTGTGTTGCAGCCTAATCAGAATCAATAAGAACCGGAATCACTGACACTTACATCAGCGACTAGGAGACGTATCACAGTGCTAACTGTAGTTAGCATCTTTTCTATTGTTGGTTAGCTTGTTAGCTGCTAACGTGTGACGGTGCGTTTTCTCTCTCTGCGTTCGAGGTTTCAGGTTTCTTTTGCTGGTTGAAACTAAATGAAGTTATCTTATAATAAAGATTAGACAATGAAGAAGTGTTGATGTTCCTCATGTTCTTAACCAGATTTGTTAACGCAAATGGTTGAAACGGTTCAGCCCTGATATTAAACCCTAACAGAAGAAGAAGAAAACTCTCACCTTCTAGGCCATCAATGGTTTTCTCCAGTTTGGCCACTGAACGCTCCGCAGCCTCGGCTCTGCTCTCAGCCTGAAAACAGGTAGTCAGCAGTCACACACACAGGAAGTCAGCAGTCACAAACAGGTAGTCAGCAGGTAAAGAGGAAGTGTTACCTCCTTGAGTTTGCGGCTCAGGTTCTTGATCTCCTCTTCGTACCGGTCCTCCTTCAGAGAGTACTGAGAGAGAGAGCGTGAGAGCGAGAGAGAGAGAAAATCACTGACACAGACTCCTACAGCCTCCCAAACACTAGAGGACTCTGAACAGACTGAAGTGCGACACCATCTCACCTCCATCGTTATCTGTCATAATAGGTAAAGACTGGGCATCTGTCAGGGTCGCACTATACAACACTACAACTACATTTGTTCTGAGAAATGTAACCAAACTTGAGGGAAAGTCTTCAGATTTTCTGTTCTGCTGTACATGCAGATGAATGTCTTCAGTACCCGGAGGTCTGCGTTTGCCCGCCAGTTATCCAGTATATCCTTGACGTTCCACTTCTGGTGGCGCCGGATGTGCGTCCCCTTCCTCTCTGTGTTGGCGTTCTAACCTCCGGCTGATTTGTGAGGACTCTGGTTAACTCCTCAGATCTCTGCAGGGTAAATCCAGACAGCTAGCTAATCTGTCCAATCTGAGTTTTCTGTTGCACGACTAAAACTACTTTTGAACGTACACGTGTTCCACCAAAACAAGTTCCTTCCAGAGGCTATTTAGCAGAGGCACCGTGGCTCCGTCCGGCACTTAGCACCGCCCACGACGATTGTGATTGGTTTAAAGAAATGCCAATAAACCAGAGCACGTTTTCCTCCGATCCAGGAATGCTGTGTGGACTAGCCAGACCCTCCTCCACAGCGCCCTGGACGTGCGAGACTAGCTGCCAGTAAATCTCCGCTGGATGACTCCTTTCAGAACGGTTGAAAATCTGAAACTTTCCCTCTTACGCGTTTAGCGCGGTGCCATAGCACCCATTGGTTGTTGATGTTCACATAAATTAACTTCACTACCGAGACTTCAAACTTAGGATAATATCAAACGTGTTTCATTTTGTTTGCGCGTCCAGACGGGAGCTTACACCAAACGATGGAGATGACTGGCGACCAGACTCTAGCAAGACTCATGATTTTATTCCTAGATTATTGGGCATTAGTCTGAAACAGAGGACTCACTTGGAGAGGCATTTGGTGGAATATTACCCTTTCAGAATAAGAGCATAAACCTGAACATTGTGATGTCGGAGTGCTCCTCCTCCTACCTTCTCCGTCTGCGCCTGCAGAGACTTTGAACCAGTGAAGACTGTTTTCAGCTCCTCCTCCAACTGCCGGCTCTTACTGCAGGTCAGAGGTCACAGAGGGGTCAGAGGGGTCACACAGGTCACTTGGGTGTCTCTGACGCCACGGACACACCAGCCGCGAAGCAGAGATACTTACATTTAGTTATCTAATCTGTCTGTTCACACCGGCTGCCATCAGGAGCTCTGCAGCAATCAGTTCTGTTTCAGTGAATCAGTGGCTTGCAGAAAACTGGCTAAAAACTGAGGATTCAGCTTCACCAAATTGAAGACTGAAAAACAGAATTTGCTTTGGTACCAACATTTACCACCATGAGGCCGATAGCCCTCTGAGATTTACTGCCCAAAAGGGAAATTTCCCCACATCTGGTGAGGAGCAGGGTGGCTGTGTGAACAGGCAGGAGAAGATCGGGCACAAATCTACATTTGTCCCTGGGGGTCAGTGTGTCCCTGGGGGTCAGTGTGTCCCTGGCGGTCAGTGTGTCCCTGGGGGTCAGTGTGTCCCTGGCGGTCAGTGTGTCCCTGGGGGTCAGTGTGTCCCTGGGGGTCAGTGTGTCCCTGGAGGTCAGTGTGTCTCTGGAGGTCAGTGTGTCCCTGGGGGTCAGTGTGTCCCTGGGGGTCAGTGTGTCTCTGGAGGTCAGTGTGTCCCTGGGGGTCAGTGTGTCCCTGGGGGTCAGTGTGTCTCTGGAGGTCAGTGTGACCCTGGGAGCGAGTGTGACCCTGGGGGTCAGTGTGTCATTGGGGGCGAGTGTGACCCTGGGGGTCAGTGTGTCCCTGGGGGTCAGTGTGTCATTGGGGGCGAGTGTGACCCTGGGGTTCAGTGTGTCTCTGGGGGTCAGTGTGTCCCTGGGGGTCAGTGTGTCTCTGGAGGTCAGTGTGTCCCTGGGGGTCAGTGTGTCTCTGGAGGTCAGTGTGACCCTGGGGGCGAGTGTGACCCTGGGGGTCAGTGTGTCACTGGGGGTCAGTGTGTCCCTGGCGGTCAGTGTGTCCCTGGCGGTCAGTGTGTCATTGGGGGAGAGCGTGACCCTGGAGGTCAGTGTGTCCCTGGCGGTCAGTGTGTCCCTGGCGGTCAGTGTATCCCTGGCGGTCAGTGTGTCATTGGGGGAGAGTGTGACCCTGGAGGTCAGTGTGTCCCTGGAGGTCAGTGTGACCCTGGGGTTCAGTGTGTCCCTGGGGGTCAGTGTGTCATTGGGGGTCAGTGTCACCCTGGGGTTCAGTGTGTCCCTGGGGGTCAGTGTGTCATTGGGGGCGAGTATGACCCTGGGGTTCAGTGTGTCTCTGGGGGTCAGTGTGTCCCTGGGGGTTAGTGTCGGTTGGCAGCAGTGTGCCAGTGTGGTGAGTTTGGTTAAAGCCATGCAGAGAGCGGCGGCAGGAAGAGGAGCTGAAGCTTAAGGTCAGAGGTCAGGAGGAGGAGCTGCTCTGATTGGGCAACAGGTCAGGTGACCCTCAGTACCTTGTCCTCAGACGCCTGCAGGCTCTTCAGTGACTGGTCGAAACTCCTTAGCTGCTCTTCCAACCTCCGGACCTTACTGTTAGACATGCAGCAGCAACATTTTCCATGGAAACAGACAGTAAGAAATTAGAGCGCTGTTAGCGAAGCAAAGACCTCGGACTGGAAAAATAACAGACTAAAAGCGAGCAGTATACTCGCTATTCCCGACCTGTCCACGCGCCAGTGTGACGTCATGGGAGTGCCGTAACTATTTATACTTACTTGGTGGCCTAGACACTAGTTTCAGTCTTCTCCTGAACAGAGGTGGCGCTAATGAAGAAAGGCTACTGACTTTGCTATGCTATGGATGAGGAAGAACAGCTGCTTTTGAGCCTGCTTGACCTCTGGTCGTGCACTTTAAATCGTGGCGTGCCAGAGAGATCTACATAATATTGACGTCACATTGTTGCTAGACAGGTCGGGAACAGTGACTGTAAAAAAGGCCTTAAGTGTAAAGCGTCTGAGAAGTGAAGCTCCTTAAAGCTGCATTCTGTCTAACTTCCAGCAGGGGGCAGCTCCACTAAAAGAAAACTATTGTCAAATCATCTGTCTCTCTCTCTCTGTCTCTCAGCGGTATCAGAGCAGCTTCGTGCAGTAAGCAGGTGTGTGTGTGTGTGTGTGTGTGTGTGTGTGTGTGTGTGTGTGTGTGTGTGTGTGTGTGTGTGTGTGTGTGTGTGTGTGTGTGTGTGTGTGTGTGTGTGTGTGTGTGTTACCTCTCTCCCTGCTCGGCTCGGTCTTCAGCTCGTTCCAGTTCTGCTTCCACCATCATCAGCTTACGAGCCACCTGTTAATAAAGCAGGCCTGATGTCATAGATCTATTTATTTACAACCCCAAATCAGAAAAAAGTTGGAACAGTATGAAAAATACAAATAAAAAAAGAAAGTAGTGATTTCTAAATGTACTTTGACTTGTATTTCATTGCAGACAATGTGAACACAAAATATTTCATGTTTTGTCTGGTCAACTTAATTTCATTTGTAAATATACATCCTTTCCTGTCATTCAGACCTGCAACACATTCCAAAAAAGGTTGGGACAGGAGCAATTTAGGGCTAGTAATCAGGTAAATTGGTTACCGTAAAACTTCAAATAGCCCGGGCTTCTATTTACCCAAATCGCCGAAATGGACCGGCTTGTATTTGAGACAGGCGTCTATAAGAGACAGGCCTTTAATTGACAATAGGAGGTTACCACATTATATTATTTTTTTTAATTCGTATTATGTAAGGGATAATGTAGAGCGAGGCGGTTGTTATAGCGAATACAACCCCGACAGGGTGATCAGGACCCCGACGTGAAGCGGAGGGGTCTTGAATCAGCCTGAAGTCCATGCGTCCATAGCAACGTAAACTCTGTATCTGTTATGCTAATACAACCCTTCATCTATTACTCACCACCACCTTACGGGCTGTGGTAGTAGCCGTATACATTATGGGGTGCTGCCGTGGTGGACAAATGACCCAGCTGCTGTTTTAATCACTGCAGGAATTGACGTGACATTAGCTGACGCGTTGTAGTGAGCTAGCGGGTTATCGGCTGCTCGTATTCACATTAAACTGAACATTTCTGTTGACGGTGAAGTGAGACGAGGTAAATGGCTTCATGTCCTCATTCATCTCGTTTCCTTTTTACACAGCCGTTGCATGTTGACACACCTAAACGTGCAATGTAAGCTAACTAATTAGCGTTGTTGTCCCTGCGTAGCGATCATAGACCGTATATAAAGATGTAGTGATGGCGCTCACCAGATCTGCTGTCATTGCTTGAATTGGAGGACAGAAGTTGCTCGACGGCGTTTCTCCACTTTTTGCCACAGCTGATAAATTATCCGACTTCTTTCAGCGGATTGATTGATAGCTGGCCTCCAGAGTGAACAGAACTGCGTCCATAGCAGCGCTCTTCTTTTGCATGGCAACGGTGTGTTATGCATGTCTCGCCGCTGCTTCTCACGAATTTTGTTCGGCAAATTTGACAACTGTCAGCTTAAATGTCAAATCATACTTTTTTCTTTTTGTCTCCATGGTGGTATTGAGAGAATTAAGAAAAACTGAAGACTAAAAGAAAGTTTGTTAACCTGTTTGTTATGTTGCCATAGTGATGAGTCGTTTATGAACGGTTGCGTCTGTCACGTGAAATCAAATCAAAACATAGAACAAACGATCCAACGGGTTTTAAAAGATCAAATACAACCCGACACGAAGAAAAAAAACAAAACAAAAAAAAAAACAGACCAGGCCTCAATTTGAGACCGGCTTTTATTTACCCAAATCTGTTGTCACACCAGGCGTTTAAAAGAGACAGGCGTCTATTTGGGACTCGGCTATTATTTGAAGTTTTACGGTAAATAATGATGTGATTTGAAACAGGTGATGTCAACAGGTGATTGTAATTATGATTTGGTACAAAAGCAGCATCCAAGAAAGGTCTAGTCCTTTAGGAGCAAAGATGGGCCGAGGATCGCCAGTTTGCCAACAAATACGTGAGAAAATTATTGAAATGTTTAAAAACAATGTTCCTCCAAGAAAGATAGGAAGACATTTGCTTATTTCACCTTCAACAGTGCATAACATAATTAAAAGATTCAAGGAATGAGGAGGAATTTCAGTGCGTAAAGGACAAGGGCGCAAGCCTAAGCTGAACAACCGTGATCTCCGATCCCTCAGGCGGCACTGCATCAAGAATCGTCATTCATCTATAAGCGATATCACCACATGGGCTCAGGACTACTTTGGCAAACCTTTGTCAAGTACCACAATACGTAGTTACAGCCACAAATGCCAGTTAAAACTGTACTGTGCCAAAAGGAAGCCCTATGTTAACAGTGTCCAGAAGCGCCGTTGACTTCTCTGGGCTCGGAGGCATCTGGGATGGACCATCAAACAGTGGAAACGTGTACTGTGGTCAGATGAATCAGTATTTCAGGTATTTTTTGGGAGAAATGGACGCCGTGTGCTTCGGACCAAAGAAGAAAAGGATCATCCAGACTGTTACCAGTAACAAGTCCAAAAGCCAGGGTCTGTCATGGTATGGGGTTGTGTCAGTGCCCTTGGCAAAGGTAACTTGCACTTCTGTGATGGCACCATTAATGCTGAAAAGTACATAGAGATTTTGGAGCACAATATGCTGCCTTCAAGAAGACATCTTTTCCAGGGACATCCATGCATATTTCAACAAGATGCAAAACCACATTCTGCACACATTACAAAGTCCTGGCTGCGGAGGAAGAGGATACGGGTACTTGACTGGCCTGCCTGCAGTCCCGACCTGTCTCCAATAGAGAATGTGTGGCGCATTTTGAAGCGCAAAATGCGACAATGAAGACCCCGTACTGTTGCCCACCTTAAGACTTGTTTGCAGCAAGAATGTGACAAAATTACACCTGAAACACTTCATCACTTGGTGTCTTCAGTCCCTAAACGTCTTTTAAGTGTTGTGAAAAGAAATGGCAACATTACAAAGTGGTAAATGCTTTACTGTTCCTACTCTTGAAATGTGTTGCAAGAACCAAAATAGGAATTTAGTTTTTTTTGAAAAAAAAAAAAACAATAAAAATCATGAACACATTAAATTATATGCTGTCGTATTGTCTGCAATGAAATACAAGTCAAAGTACATTTAGAAATCACTACTTTCTTTTTTATTTGTGTTTTCCATACTGTCCCAACTTTTTCTGTTGTAGTTCATTTTGAAAGAAAACTCGGCAAACATCTTTTCTTCTTCAAAATTACAGTAACTGAATCAAAGCGTTTATATGTTCAACAAGTAGCCTAAGTAAAAAACGTTTCTGCTAACCCATCCTTCAAAGGAGCAGTGTGTCTGTGTTCTGTATTATAAACCAGATGTTGCTGCATCGACTGGATTTCTGTAATTTTAGGTAGTTCAGATTTTTGTCCAAGAGTTCATGTTTGTGATCACTTTGATTTTTATTAGTTATTTGAGGCTATAAAACCGGGCTGAAACCTCCTGATTGACAGCTAAGATTGACTCCCAATTGGTCGGGTGGGTGTGTGGGCGGGACTTAGATCAGTAATGTGCAGACTCCGGCGCCAACATTACATGATGGCAGCGCCATATCCAGAAGGTTTTATTAAATAATGTAAAATAATTGAATATAACAAATGTGAACCTCTTCGTATTTCTACATATATATGCTATTGTGTTAAAAAAAAAAAAAAAAATTGTATATATATATATATATATATATATATATATATATATATATATATATATATATATACACACACACACACACACACACACACAGGGATGTAGTGGAGGCTAAACGCACGTAAACGCCATTTACGCACCTCCCAAAATTCAGAAATAGCGTTTACCCACCTCCAAAGTGCGTTTATCCACCTCTAAATTGTGTTTATCCACCTCTAAATAACCTATAGTTCCTAAGCCATTTTAAATTAAGCTTATGTCGTTTTAGTTTCATATTTTTCATTATTAGTTTCATAGATTGTTAAACCTAAGACGAAGTCTTTCATATTGCG
>CM042429.1:190000-245000 GCA_023631565.1 Gymnocephalus cernua
TAGTAAGAATGTATCACTATATGGATGTATTAGTAAGAATGTATCACTATATGGATGTATTAGTAAGAATGTATCACTATATGGATGTATTAGTAAGAATGTATCACTATATGGATGTATTAGTAAGAATGTATCACTATATGGATGTATTAGTAAGAATGTAGTACTATATGGATGTATTAGTAAGAATGTATCACTATATGGATGTATTAGTAAGAATGTAGTACTATATGGATGTATTAGTAAGAGTGTAGTACTATATGGATGTATTAGTAAGAGTGTAGTACTATATGGATGTATTAGTAAGAATGTAGTACTATGGATGTATTAGTAAGAATGTAGTACCCCATAGCAAAGCAAAATTGAAGATGAGATCTCCTTTATGTCACATTTACATCTCCTAGATATAAATGAGCACTAATCGAGACAAAAGTGTTTTTCTCATTCTTCTCAAATGTCTCTCCTGAGAATTAAGTCTCACATTGAGCACTGTGCAAGTTCTCTAAATTCTCTCACAGCTGTCTCTTTTCCTGATCTCAACTAAGAGAAAAATGAGACATACTGTGCCGCTTTCAAATATGTCTCAATTTGATCTCAGTTATATCTCAGTGAGAAATATACATGGTTCTGTCTCTCACTGCTCACTATTTGAGTTCTCAGATTCTCTTACAGTTGTCTCTTTTCTAGTGTTTCAGCAAAAAGAAAAACTAGAGTAGTGCAAGCTCTCAAATTAGTCTCAATATGAGACATTATTTAATATTATACCTCAATCATATCTCAGTTTATCTCATCGCAAAATTTGAGAAAAGACGTAATCAATTCAGGAAAATAATTTGAGATATATGGTTTATTTACATAATGTTCAACTTACAAAATGTGTTGATTTCTGACACAAGCCATACAATTCATTAATTACAATTTTTAGTTCCAAAACTTAACCCATTCAGGCATGAAAACAGGTTGGCGGTGAAAAAGGTGAGAAGGATATTACCCCTCTAGGGGGGTCCGGGGGCATGCTCCCCCGGAAGCAAATTTTAAATATTACATACTTTAAAGCATCAATCTAATGCAGAGCTGCCAACCTTGACATTTTTTTGGAGTAGCAACTTACTGATTTATTGTTGAAGTTCTGGTTCATGAACACGGCGACACGCACGCGGTGCAAATGTGCCATTACCGCTGTCTTTGATGTAATTATGGCTGGATGGGCATCAGTATAGTGTATCGTTTAGTTCACATGCTTACCAATCACTTCACCTGATCCTGGGGGGGGGGGGTCCAAATTTTGAGGGTAAAAGACTTAAATTCCTGCATTCTGATACCTTTTTAGCCAACAATTTATGGTAAACGTCTATATTTATGGCAAGGAAATGAAAATTCTGGTGGCAGGTAACAATTCAAAATACAAAATATAATGGAATATTATTATATTCAGTAGTCCAGTAAGGGGGCTTTCACATCTGGGACATGGGCCGGATACGACAACACACAGCATGAACAGGCTTTATGGTAACTTTTTTCCCAAGGAGCACGTTTTGCTCCCACTGTGAAAAATGTAGGATTGACTTCCAGAGGCTACTGCTTTTACTGCTAAATTCAACAATAATACAATCATGTTATAGATACAAAACGTTATGAAGTGGAATGTTTTCTATGTTCTATTGATCAGAAATTATCAGTGATATTGAATATAGCCTACAGTGTAATGGACCACCACATTCCGCACATCCTCCGCTCAGTTTAACCGCTATCCCCCCGTTACCGGTCAGAGAGGCGTGTTTACTTTGTGTCTCGGTCCTCCGGTCAGTTTTTAATTAGCCTACATTAGTAACAGTTCATTTTGTTACGGTACGAACTTAATCCCAGGAAAGGGAAACGTATATAAGACCTTTGTAAAGAAATCCAAGACTTTTTAACGAAATCCAAGACTTTGTATACCAAAGTCAAGGCTTTATTAATAATAATGTAAATAAATAATATTTCTCCAAAGTTGACAGGTAGGCTACGTAAATTAATTCATTTCACAATGTCACATCAAACTGTTTACATCAAACCCGTTAGCTTTGCAAGCACCGTCCTCCCTGGGGGAACCAACCAAACTAACTTGGTAGTTCACTGAATCTCTGGTACCCCCCCCCCCCCAAACATTTTCTCATCGAATCTACACGATTCACGTAGGTCACCTATTTTGTTTTCAAAACCGCGAATTTCGCCGAAAATTTAGTGATTTTTATGTATGTAAAACAAACAGCCATGATGTCACACATGATGCTTTGCTGTTTCTTCCAAACTCGAGCCATTTCTGCCCCACACTGCACAACGGTTGTCAGAAAAAGAAGAAGAAGCTGAACGTATACTGTCTATGCGTTGCACACGCGGGAGACGTGACCGTTAACTTCTGGGGGAGGCAAATTTATGAATCCCACTATGGTAGCGCCAAGACCCGCCCTACGAAGCAACTCGATTGGTTGGGATTAGGCTTTTCACCTCGAGTGGTTAAGGTTAGGATAGCGGATTGGTCAGGGGATAGGACTTGAACAAATAATGGCCAATAGTAGTGATTGGAGGGCGGGTCTTGACGCTTTCATAGTGGGATTCGTAATTTTGCTGGGGGGAGAGAAACGTCCGTTGGTCACTGCTGCTGCACTTGGCTTTTGCCCCTGCCACGCCGAAGAGGTAAGAATGAAATTCTTTTGACATTATTATAAGGTGAAATATTAACAGTTGTGGCGACGGAGTGGTCCACTGGAAGGTGGGGATTAGGTGTCTGTCCAACAAGTAATTGACAAAGAAACTCCGAACTGTAACGTTATTTTTATTCAGACCGTCGAAAATGGGATGGTTGGCTAAGTTAACGTTAGCTAACGGCTAATGTTAACGTTAGCTAACGGCTAACGTTAACGTTAGCTAACGGCTAATGTTAGGTTCTACGTTGCATATCAAACTGGGGGTCCTTGAAATGAAAACAGTTTGAGAACCACTGATGTACAGTAACGTTAAGTTACACTTGTGAAATATCTTATTGATATATTGATTAGCCTACATGTTACCAGATGTTCATTTATTTATTTATTCAGTTTCTTTGACTGTGAAATTCGAGGGTGTGAAAACCATGATTTGATTGACTTGATTTAAAAAAAATGAAGGTCACGATTTGATTAAATTTAAATTTGACTTAGTTGACTGGAGTTGCCCTACTATTTTTGCTCTACACTAAATATCTCTGATGAAATTTCAGATCTGCAAGTTCATAACATATTGTGTCAGGAGTCCATATGTTGTGAGCAGATTTTCTGCAAAAGCTCACCCAAGAATAGGGATGCTATCATGGTTCATGATCTTTAAATTATTTTAATCTTGGTGGTTTTATAGGTTATAAAACTAACAATCAATTAGGAAAATAATTTGATTTGATTTTTGCTCATTTTGATACCATTCTTGCCTCAAAGATATGAAGTGAATTAGGTTAAAATGGTGTCTATTTATATTATACTTAGCGTTAATGATCTAAAATGTATTTTTTTCATTAACAGGATGGAGAAAAACAAAGTGCCGGCAAAAAAGAGGCTACGGGTTCCCACTCAGAAAAAGGACCTGAGCTTCCCTCCCCCAAATGAGCAATCTGGTAAGTATTAAGGTAATAGTTATATACGGGTGGTAATAATCATAACATTATGGTCCAAATGATGTCTAAAAATACCAGTCTAAATTGTTGTGGTCAAATAGAAATAGAAATTAAACATTCTCTCTCTCTCTCTCTCAGGGTGTGTTGCATTCGTCAGATGGGAGGATGGTTATACCGGCAAAATCTTTAAAGGATCTGACATTTTGGCAAGAGATGAGGCTCCTGTGCAGCTGCAATATCTTAGATCAGGAGATCCTGTTTTAGCAAAGTGGTCAGATGGTAAATTTTATAGGGTCACTGTTGAATATATTTCAGGGGAAGATCAGGCTAAGCAACAGGCCGCAACACCGCTGGACCACCACCCTATGGGTAGGTTTGTCATAATTATTATATAATCGCCTGGGCCCATGAGTTCAAAACTTTCAATTTATCCGATCAGATTTGGCAAAGTTCAAAACCAAAAAAAAAAACATTAGGATAACTTTGTTATCCAATCTATGATAATAGAATAGGCTCTATGCACAGCTCCACTACTTCCTGAACTTAAGGCTGCTCTTTTATTTCCTGCCTTACATTATTGGACAAACTGATTAATCCACGTGTGTCTGAGTCACAATGGTCAGATACAAGTGGATTAATCAGTTTGTCCAATAATGTAAGACAGGAAACAAAGGAGCTGCCTTAAGTTCAGGAAGTAGTGGAGCTGTGCGTAGAGCCCATTACTGTATTTCAGTAAATAGTATGTGAATGACTCGTGGGCCCTGATGAAAATTATTTGCTATTATTTTTGCTTAATGATCAGAATCGTTTACGTTCATCTGTTTAAATTAATCTGTTGAAAAATGTTTATAGATTTCAAATCTTTTAACAAAGAATGGAAATAGCCACTTTACGAGCTCACATGTCAGAACATATTGTGAGCTTGTTGATCAGCTATTTCCACTATTGAAATGTTTTAAAAGTATAAAATGATTATAAATATGGCAGATTTTGGTCATAGTACATTTATTTTTATTATTGGTACTGGCCATCATATACAAAAAGAGTAGACAGCCCCAGTTGTCAAGGCAGCGTCTACCCTTCTTTTATGTCTATGCCAGTCAGTTCTTTGTAGTTATTGGTCATATCTCTTCTGGGCAATTTGTGTTTACAGAAATGTCATTTCTGGTTCCATGTAATTTTATTATAGCTCTGCCAAAGGGGGGACCATTGGTCTATCACCCTACAGAGGCCATACACCCAGCCCATCACCGTATGACCTCAACACCTCTGGTCCATCACCTGGTGGAGGCCATACACCCAGCCTGCAAGAAAATGCATGTACACCATGTGAGGATTGTAAGGGGGAGTTTGAAAGAATCCTACAGGAAAAGAGAAGGATCGATGAAGTCATCTCGAGAATAGGCAAGTAATTTCTGCTAATTCATTCATGATGTAATTGTTTTGTACCTATATTAGTGATTGGGCCTTGAACCCATAAAACACTGTTTGAACTATCCTAGAAAAAAGGCAGAAAAGTGGGTTGTGGCGTTAAACAGACAGTATAAATGGTATGGGAAGGCTTATAAACTAAGCTTATTTATTGCACATAATCCTTGATATTGTTAGCAAATTAGAAATAACACTTAACAATTAAATTATAGCAATAATATATTATAGTATGAACATAATTTAACAGCACAACAATTCATTATATTAATTATTATTGTGATATTTTAATGATAAGGTAAAGTGCGTAAATCGGCTAAAGGTGATCAAATTAATCTGAACTGGTACAATTAAGTAAAATCCATTTTCACTCCTTTTTCCTCAATATTAATATAAATTAAGTGCAGCAGTAATAGTTTTGAGTTCTTGTTTCATCTTCTTGGGCGGGCCACCCAAGTAAAGCCTTTGTAGGGGACACACTAGTTAATGGTGGGCTACTTAGTCTTGGGACATATTAAAACACGCCTACATGTTTGGCCTCACTTAGGCATTCTTCAGGCCATGTAGAAAGACATGACACCACACAAACAAGCTACTGTATATGCATCTATTGGTCCCATAAGTGCAATAACCATCAGCTGTGGAAAAGGGGAATACTCAGGTATACATCATTGGAAGATAGATGTATAGAATTAACACAGGACATCAACTGTAATTAATATAATCAAGGCTTGACAAAAAATGACAAGAAAAAAAATGAAATGGAAATGTTTTCTTGTGACAAGAATTTCAAGAATTGTTTTTATTATGGTTTGTTTGTCAAGCCTTGGTTTTATTAATGATCCCTCAAGTGTTCATTCTATATACCTCCCACAGACATATTCCAAAGTGTCTCTCTAACTATTTTTTTTTCTTGTGGTGTTGTAGCCTATGCAAGGTTATCTAGGCATGTTTTAATTATGTTCAAAAATGAACTTGCCTGCCATTAAAGCTCTTTAACCATTTTAAAGAGTAGCTTGGTATTTTCTCACTCCTGTATTGTTTGTACTATTTTTCCCTTTCAGATCCAGGCCAGGTCAGAGAGCTTCAGACTCTCTGCGACTTAATTGGAGAGAAATATTGTGGCAGCCCAGCTTCACCATCAGGCCAGCAGGAGCTGTTTCCTGGGAGCGGCATATTCATCTCATCATTCTGCCTTGCTGCCATGAATCACGCATCAAAACCAAATTGCATGCATCTGTTTCATGCACTTTTTGATCAGTTCTTCACTGTTGAGGAGTGTCAAAATGCAGTGTCCTTTGGTCGCCCTGGCAACAACCCCTCAGGAAAGGAAGGAAAGAGGGTGAACAAATGTACGGCCAGAGCAGGTTCCAAGGAGTAGGCCACTGATATAGCCTGTCCTATGTGGACCGCTATCTCTCTCTCACCCCTTTTTTTAATTTTTCTTATTCATTTTCATGGTAATATGTGAGTTAGTAGTAGGCAACGGGACCGCCAGGCCGGTAATGACCATGGCAAATTCACATACGGTAGTCTACTGCCGGCAACGGCACCGATCGGGTCAGAATGAACACAATCAACGACGACAACTCCTCCTATTGGCTGCTCCCATTATCACCTCCGGTTCAACCTTTCCGGTTGATGTTATTTGTAAATTTGTCTTGGTGTTTGTAAAAGTGTGTGTTTCTTGGTAATTTGTTTTCTGAAATTTTAATTTGTTTCGGGACTTGTAAATGTGTTATGGTAATTGTTTTATGATATGTAAAAATGTTTTCTAAAATGTAAATTTGTCTCAAGCTTTGTAAAAGTGTTTCAGATTTTGTAATGTTGGTTTGCACCTCCAGGCCACCGTACTTTTCATGTGTGTGAGCCAAACGTTGTTCCACGTTCCACGTGCTGGTCAGTGTTTTATTTTTACAATCTGTTGTACTGTACTGTACTAGTGATGTCCCCACACTCTAGCACCTACATCTGAGGAGTGAGCTGAGTTGGTACAAGTGTGGCTTACTATAGTTGGCATGCTAACCAAACCCTGTTATCTATTCATGTTGGTCTGCACCTCCAGGCCACCGTACTTTTCATGTGTGAGCCTAACATTGTTGTTCCACGTATCCCACGTTCCACTTGCTGGTCAGTGTTTTTTGTCTGGAAGTGTTGTACTGGTGTTACACAAATAAATGATGTTAACATGTTTCAACTTTTCAATATTGAGTATTGATTTTACAGTTATTTCTAATTACTAAAGATAATTAATCTTTAAATTGCATTCTCAATTTGTTCTCGTATTTCTCAAATATACCTCAGATATCATTCTCATATATAGCTTCAGTAAGACATTAAAGAGAAATAATCAAGAGATGGAAGAGACATTGGACACAATAATAAGATCTCTTTTAAGGCTCATACTTCTCAGATTTGTCTCATAAACGTCTCAGATTCATCTCATGTTATTCTCTTTAATTCTTCAAATAACCAAGACATAATTGAGATCAGGGGTATACAATTATGAGATCTCCTCCGTTTATCCCACTTCTCAAGTATTGCTCAAATGGTTTTCTCAATTCAACCTCCTTTGTCTTACTGGTGTCTTGTCTCTTTTTAGCTTATGTCTTGCTCCTAAGGGACCCTTAGGAGAAGTAACTCAGAAACAAATGATCACAGAATGATATGAATATGAGAAGCTCAAATTGATCTCAAGAGATGAGATTGAACAACAGATGAGCAACACATTTTTCCTATGGGACTATATGGATGTGAAAGCTGTTATAATTATGTGACAATACAATTTGTTTTGGTTAAAATCAACAAATAATCGTGATAATTGTGATCTCAATATTGATCAAAATAATCGTGATTATCATTTTTGGCCATAATCGTGCAGCCCTACACAGACACATGCAACACACACACACACACACAGCAGGGCAGAGAGAGCCCAGCAATCAGCCCTCAGGGAAGGGGGTGTTCAAAGGTCCTCTAACTAACATGCTAACACATGCTACTATCAAAGATCCTCCCTAACTAAAGATAGTTCATCACACTCTGCACTAACGGTAGGAAACGGTCCTCACTTCCTGTCTCCTAAATGGGCGTGGCCTCGTTGGAAAGTGTAATGAACCTTGTGTGGAGAAATAATAAGTTATATTAGTATAATATATTTTATTTTTTTATTTTTATTTTTTATTTTCTTTTGCTCCACTTCCTTGGTTTGTCCTCGGTGTGAACATGTTTACATGATGAGGGCGAGACTGTTTTAACCCGACACTACTGGCTCCATGAGTCAGACTCTCTGCTCCTAAACTGCTGTTTACTACACACACACACACACAACTCACACAGGAATCTAACCCAACCTGACAGACCCCCCCCCCCCCCCCCCCCCCCAGGGGTTAGGGCTGTGTGTGTGTGTGTGTGTGTCTCTCTTTACCTCCTCCCTGCTCCTCTTCTCCTTCTCCACCTCCTTCTGCAGTCTGGCTGCTCGGTCCTCTGCCTCCTCCGCCTGCTCCTGCAGAACTTTGATCTTCTTCTTCACGGCATCGATGCTGTTCAGTCCTCCACTCATCTTCTTCTCTATCTGCTCTAAGATATTACAGGATGGATAGTTTATACCGTTATCTCTGTATACATGTTATTTTATTCTAAATGGTGTGTTTGAGTATAAACCGAACCTGTCAAGAGTTTATAAATATGAAATACTGTATATAACAATACTTCTTGGCAATAAATCTTATATATGGAGAATCTGATTATTTCCCTTTTAAATGGAGCCACATTTATAGTGAACATGCGCAGCAGAGCTTATTATGTGGGTTGTTTCTTCTTATATCGTTATAACACCAACCCTGCCAGAGAGGTACTAACCCTAATAATAATAATAATAATAATAATAATAATAATAATAATAAATACACACACTGTATATAATAATGGTTTCAGATGACTTAACATGCTACAAATCATTCTAAGCAGCAAACTAAAGAAATAAAACACATAAAATAACACAATAAGAATATAAATCCAGTTGAAGTCTCTTTTCCACCTTCTTCAAAGACTCATTTGGGAATTTAAAAATATACTAAACAGAAAATCTCCCAACAGGTACTACATGCTGTAACATACATGCACATACTATAACTACTAATAAACTGATTCAGTAACTACCGTCTCAGTAATTTCTCAATCTGACGTGTTGTTGTGTAATTAGCATGTTAGCTCCAGCAGCTAACAGCGACCACCGCCCTGTTAGCTTCCTGTTAGCTTCCTGTTAGCATCAGAGCCAGCAGAAACCAGGTGAGCGTACCTGAGGGATTCTTCTCACCTGGCTCAGTCTTCTGAAGATAGCAGTCCCGACGTCAGCGCGCAGCGTCACTTCCCTGTTAGCAGACTGGCTAATTAGCTGTTAGCACGATACCTAGCCGTTAGCAGATAGGCTGACTAGCCGTTAGCACGATGATAGCTAACGGAGGAAAGTTGTACAAACAGCGGAAAATCTGTAAACTGCGTCCTGGTGTCAGTCAGTCGCGGGTCTCTGTGCACACAGGTCCGGTTCTGGTCTTGGAGTCTCTGGGGAACACAATTCAAATTCTGATCTCGGTTTCTGGTCGCTTTTTGTCCAGGTTCTGGTCCTGTCTGATCCGCTGCTTCCTCATCCAGCCAACTCCCTACTGCGGACTACACCCTCTTCCGGGTTAAATTCACTCTACAGGAAGTGACGCAGTTACAAGGACCGTTCCAGAACATCACGCTTTTGACTAAATTAGGTCTTAAATGTTTACGTCATTACGTGTTCCTCTTTTTATTCATTCATTTATTATGTAATGTATCTGTTATTTTATTGTTTGAATTATTTCATGTTCTTATTTATATCTTCATAAGATGCTTACCTGATTATTTATATTAAACATGTATTTTATATATATATATATATATATATATATATATATATATATATATATATATATATATATATATATATATATATATATATTAGTGGTGTACCGTTATCAGCGTTAACGTGCTGCGTTAACGTTAGACTCTTATCGGGCGATAAAAAAAATATTGCCGTTAATCTATTCTCAACGTTGGTTGGGAGCTGGTCTATAGGCGACTACGCAGATATGATGACTTTCACCTTGATATTTTAGCGCGGATGTATACAGCCTACTGACTGTAAAACAGTTCATTACGTCCAGCTTGGAGGAGACCTCGGGGAAGACCCAGCACTAGGTGGAGGGATTATATCTCCAACCTGGCTTGGGAACGCCTCGGGATCCCCCAGTCAGAGCTGGTTAATGTGGCTCGGGAAAGGGAAGTTTGGGGTCCCCTGCTGGAGCTGCTCCCCCCGCGACCCGACACCGGATAAGCGGACGACGATGGATGGATGAATAAACAGTCAGTAACAGTGTTTCCCACACATAGACTAATGTCCGCGGTGCGCCTCACAATCAACACCACCCGTCGCACTTGCGTTTATTAATTGTTTTACCGCTGTTTAAAACATGCAGCGTATTCGTTCCGCAGCATATTTCCTTCCCTGCTCTCCTCCGTCACTCTGTCACTTGCGTCTGCCAGTGTGTTAATGTCAGAGTCCCGACCGACTCTCAGCAAACCAGCGATTTCTCCGCTTTAGAAAGTTAACTAGTTGCAAGTTTGCGGTAAAATGCAGTTGGGTTGTCGAGGTCAAAACACTATACGTAGCAGCTGTGAATCAAATAAATGTACTATAAATAATGTTATGTCATTTTTTTACTCTTACACTGAATGTTTGCTGCTTCAACCCAGATGAGTATTGAAAAGTATTTTCCACGACTGAAAAAGACCACCGCAGAAACACTGTAGTAAACACAAGTAGGCTACATTTTATTGAACATGATTTATTTTCATCACCAGTTATCATAGTAGAACAGCTTTCTCAAGCAGTTTGTGATGCATTCTGGGAACAGGAGATGAGCCCCTGGTCTAATGCTCCACCTGGCTGGAGAAACCCGTTCTCAGAGACTTACTTTTAGTCATTATTTGGGTAGCACACATATTCTGAATGTCTTCAGCAGAATTCAAATGAGCCATTTTAATCTAGATTAATCTAGATTAATTCCAAGATTACAGTGAGATTAATCTAGATTAAAAAAAATAAATCTATGCCCACCACTAATATATATATATGGCTGGCTTGTTTATTTTCAGTAATTTAACTTTTTCTCGCGAATACCGGTACATGATCATTTTATTTGATTTCCATACTCACTTCATTAGCAAAGTTCAATAGTTACATATAGCTACGCATTTTATCATCTTTCTGCCGTATTTTTGTTTTATACGGGGTTGGAGTCTGACATGATGCCTGATGACCGGAGGATGCCATGGTGACCGGAGGATGCCATGGTGACCGGAGGATGCCATGGTGACCGGAGGATGCCATGGTGACCGGAGGATGCCATGGTGACCGGAGGATGCCATGGTGACCGGAGGATGCCATGGTGACCGTCACTAGGACTAGGACTACCTACCCACAACAACTTCATGCATAAGCTACACAGTAAGGATGAGGAGATACATAGTAAGTGAACTTTACCGGCTATGGGGGAACTGTGCATCTTCTGCGGAGCTTTGGTGTCAACGCGACATTCTCCGACGCCCGACGTGTGTGAGAGAGGATCTCGTCACAACAAAATGGCTCGCAAGGATGGCAGGGTGTTCCCCTGTCTCTGGACTGTTGATCGCGGTCATTTGAGGCGTTATTGACGAGTTGACCATGCTGTGCTTGCCTGTCTGCCCAGATCGGATATGCGCAGTCAGTCAAATTGACTGAAAGCTGGTAACCAAAAACTAACCAAGAAACTAACCTTCAGGGAACGTTACCGCAACCAAAAATTGTTAGCTGGGCTATGAAGTTAACATTTAACGTTAGCTAACTGCTAAAACAAATGCTAGCAAAGCCAAGTAACTTTGGTTTACAGTAGCTACGTTACTGAGCTAATTTGCCATGGGAATCATGTAGGCTTAGTGAGGCCTTACTCAATGGAGCTGTAGTAAATGATCGTCTTCTCTCTATAGAACCTGCAGGACCCGAGCAGAGCTACAATGCTGTCCCAGGTAGGTCAGTAACATAGCTAGCTTTATGGTCTATTATGACAAATTATTATCCAGCTAGGATATTGGTTAAGTTGGACAATGTAGAAGCTGTGAATATGATGTATTCTATTTAGAGACTGACACATACGTTAGATAATGTTCCATCTGTACGTACACTGTTTCTTCTTTTATTGCACTGCTGCAAGATGGTAGATAACTGACATATTTTTGTATATTTTAATGCTGTAAATTTCAACAATATTTAGAATTAATGCATATTGTTACTACTGTCCAAATTATGTACTTAACACACCAGGCCCTTGACAAATACTTTGCTTAGTGATCATCGTTGTTTGATGTGACGTGCATGGCTGATGGAAGCACAGTAGATGGATCATTTGAGTAAATTCAACATGAAGCCATATTGTACTTTACACATGTAGTCAACATGGAGGTAGTAATATAGAAAGTGTGATCAATAATATTCCAGAAATAAGTGTTCCAGTAGTGATTATGAAAGATAGAAAAATGTTCCTAGAGTGCAAATTTATTAAATTTTATTATTGAGCTAAATTGTAACACTTTTTATCATCTAATAAGGTACTTCAAGCTTTACAATAAGAAGTCAAGGAAGTGAAGGACTACAGCCACATCCCAGCCCTGTACAGAGCTGTCCTGCAGAAAAGGCCGTCGTCCAGACTGGAGCGGTGGGCCATCAGTGAGCTCAGGAGACCAGATGATCCCAGGCGTCCCGGAGTTGTGTGTGATATTTCTGCACCACCCTCAGAAGTGTTGATGCAGACACAAGTCAGCAGAGAAATACAGCTTGCCTTAGGTGAAATGTGAAATATGTGAAATATACTGTATACATAACCCAATTACTCAGTATGTTTGTGTATTGTTGGTGATGAAAAACTGATCCTGACCTGTGATGTACTACAAATAATGAGTTCCAGTTCTTCTACCACCGGTTCCCCAGCAAAATACGTTCAAATAGCCATTATATATGTGAAGTTTTATATTGGACTAAAAATAAAGCATTATAATACTCTCAACCTTATTCCCTGCATTATATAATGAACCAAACAGACAAGGGTGAATGTAAAAATGTGTTTTAATATATTATGCGCCGATTCTCCGACCAATCTCCCGCTCCATTGTCCCCTCACTCGCGAACAAGACCCCAAGGTACTTAAACTCCTTCACTTGGGGTAAGGACTCATTCTCTACCTGGGGAAGGCACTCCATCGGTTTCCTGCTGAGAACCATGGCCTCAGATTTAGAGGTGCTGATCCTCATCCCAGCCACTTCACACTCGACTGCAAACCGGTCCAGTGAGTGCTGAAGGTCACAGGCCGATGATGCCATCAGGACCACATCATCTGCAAAGAGCAGCGATGAGATCCCCAGCCCACCGAACTGCAACCCCTCCTCACCACGACTACGCCTCGATATCCTGTCCATAAATACTACGAACAGGATTGGTGACAAAGCGCAGCCCTGGCGGAGGCCAACCCTGTCCCTGGAACGTGTCCGACTTACTGCCGAGAACCCGGACACAGCTCTCGCTTTGTTCATACAGAGATTGGATGGCCCTGAGAAGGGACCCCCTCACCCCATACTCCCACAGCACCTCCCACAGTATCTCCCAGGGGACCCGGTCATATGCCTTCTGCAGATCCACAAAACAAATGTAGACCGGATGGGCATACTCCCAGGCTCCCTCCAGGATCCTTGTGAAAGTAAAGATCTGATCCGTTGTTCCACGACCAGGACGGAATCCGCATTGTTCCTCTTCAACCCGAGGTTCGACTATCGGCCGAACCCTCCTTTCCAGTACCTTGGAGTACACTTTACCAGGGAGGCTGAGAAGTGTGATACCCCTGTAATTGGTACACACCCTCTGGTCCCCCTTTTTGAACAGGGGAACCACCACCCCGGTCTGCCACTCCTTTGGCACTGTCCGAGACTTCCACGCAATGTTGAAGAGGCGTGTCAACCAAGACAGCCCCTCCACACCCAGAGCTTTCAGCTTTTCCGGACGGATCTCATCAATCCCTGGGGTTTGCCACTGTGGAGTTGTTTGACTACCTTAGTGACCTCCATCAGGGAAATGGATGACAATCCCCCGTCATCCTCCAGCTCTGCCTCTAACAAATCAGCTGGATTTAGGAGTTCCTCAAAGTGCTCCTTCCACCGCCCTATTACCTCCTCAGTTGAGGTCAACAACGTCCCATCCTTACTGTACACAGCTTGGATGGTTCCCCGCTTCCCCTCCTGAGGTGGCCAACGGTTTTCCAGAAGCGCCTTGGTGCCAACCGAAAGTCCTTCTCCATGTCTTCTCTGAACTTCTCCCACACCCGCTGCTTTGCCTCTTTCACGGCTGAGGCTGCAGCCCTTCGGGCCCCTCGGTACCTTGCAACTGCCTCCGGAGTCCTCTGGGATAACATATCCCGGAAAGACTCCATCAGTCGGACGGCTTCCCTGACCACCGGTGTCCACCACGGTGTTCGTGGGTTACCGCCCCTTGAGGCACCTAAGACCCTAAGACCACAGCTCCCTGCCGCAGCTTCAGCAATGGAAACTTTGAACATTGTCCACTCAGGTTCAATGCCCCCAGCCTCCACAGGGATGCACGAAAAGGTGTGAGTTGAAGGTCTGTCGGACAGGGGCCTCCTCCAGACGTTCCCAATTTACCCACACCACCCGTTTGGGCTTACCAGGTCTGTCCAGAGTCTTCCCCCACCCCCTGACCCAACTCACCACCAGATGGTGATCGGTTGACAGCTCCGCCCCTCTCTTTACCCGAGTGTCCAAAACATACGGCCTCAGATCAGATGAAACAATTATAAAATCGATCATTGACCTTCGGCCTAGGGTGCTCTGGTACCAAGTACACTTATGAGCATCCCTATGTTCGAACATGATGTTTGTTATAGACAATCCATGACTAGCACAGAAGTCCAATAACAGACAACCACTCTGGTTTAGATCAGGGAGGCCGTTCCTCCCAATCACGCCTCTCCATGTGTCTCCGTCATTGCCGACATGTGCGTTGAAGTCCCCCAGCAGAACTATGGAGTCCCCCTCCGGAGCCCCATACAGGACTCCATTCAAGGTCTCCAAGAAGGCCGAATACTCTGAACTCTTGTTTGGTGCATATGCACAAACAACAGTCAGAGTTTTCCCCCCCAACAACCCGCAGGCGTAGGGAGGCGACCCTCTCGTCCACCGAGGTAAACTCCCAACATTGCGCCGCTCAGCCGGGGGCTTGTGAGTATCCCCACACCCGCCTGGTGCCTCACATGGGCTGTGCCCGGCCGGGCTCCGTGGCAAACCCGGCCACCAGACGCTCGCTGACGAGCCCACCCTCTGGGCCTGGCTCCAGACGGGGGCCCCGGGCTTCCTCCGGGCAGGGTCTCTTTATCCCTTCCTCGTTCTTCCATAGGGTTTTTTGAACCATTCTTCGTCTGGCCCCTCACCTGAGACCACTTTGCCATGGGAGACCCTACCAGGAGCACAAAGCTCCAGACAACACAGCCCTCAGGTTCATAGGCACACCCAAACCTCTCCACCACGATAAGGGGATGGTTCCCGGAGAGGTATATATATATATATATATATATATATATATATATATGGTCTCAGGTGAGGGGCCAGACTAAGAATGGATCACAAAGACATATGAATCAACGAGGAAGAGGAAGAATGACCCGGAAGAAGCCCGGGGTCCCCGTCTGGAGCCCAGACAGAGGGCTCATCAGCGAGTACCTAGTGGATGAGGGGTCGTTTGTTGTTAGACTTCTGTGCTAGTCAAGTATTGTCTTGTTCGAACAGGAATCAAAATGATGCTCATGAGTGTACCTGGTACCAGAGCACCTCAGGCAGAAGGTCGATGAACAATTTTGTTATCATATCATCTGATCTGAGGCTGCATGCTTTGGACACTTGGGTGGAGAGAGGGAAGCAGCCAGGGGCGGACTGGGACCAAAATTCAGCCCTGGAACTGTAGCCACACCAGCCCACATTACCACACCCATGCAGCCCCACCCATGGACACATGCATTCACTAATTACATTTGTGTACATATGTTGAAATAATATAAGCAGTACCTTATGTAACAGATTTTTAAATATTTAATGTAAGTAACTGGCAAACAATGCTTACTACTTTTTAAAGAGCTCACGTTTATAACAGATTTACACATACTGTCTATTTATGCCGTTTGTATGCTGTTACTGTCATTCTCTACAATATGTTGTTCTTTGTTATCACTGTCTGTTCGTTTGTGTCTCTCTCTGTTGACGATGCATATATAGTCCGTCTGGTTCTCCATCTTTTCATCTGTTTTAACTCTGTAACTCTGCCATTTAAATATATATTTCATGGCTGTGATTATACTTCAGGGTTGTTCCTTGCTCAGAATTGGCCTTTGGTGGAACACATATAGCAGGGAGGGGTTTGGGGGTCCTCCCCCAGGAAATTTTGAGAGTAAAAGACTTAAATTCCTGCATTCTGATACATTTTTTGCCACCAATTTATGGTAAAAACATCTATATTTATGGCAAGGAAATCACAAAATTCTGGTGGCAGGTAACAATTCAAAATACAAAATATAATAGAATATTATTATATTCAGTAGTCCATTAAGGGGGCTTTCACATCCGGGACACTAGCCGGATACAACAACACACAGCATGAACAGGCTTTATGGTCACTTTTTTTTCCCAAGGAGCACGTTTTGCTCCCACTGTGAAAAATGTAGGATTGACTTCCAGAGGCTACTGCTTTTACTGATAAATTCAACAATAATACAATCATGTTATAGATACAAAACGTTATGAAGTGGAATGTTTTCTATGTTCTACTGATCATAAATTAACAGTGATATTGAATATAGCCTACAGTGTAATGGACCACCACAGGTCATGCATACATGTGCACCGCGGATTAATTGCAGAGTTTAACCTTCATAGTGTAAAACTAAACACTACGTGAATGTGGCGCAGCAGAAAGACGGAGCAGAACGATGCTGCTTGCTCAGGGTTGTCATGTGTACTCCTGTAGGCCTACACTTCACATCAGGTGTTAAAACCAACTGGACCAAAACACTGAATTAGACTACTATTTAACGCGACAACGAGACATTTTTAACCAATAATGAACTGTGCCGCGCGGACAGACAGCAGTTGGAGCTCCAGCGAAGCTGCGCCCGTCAGCAAACGGAGATCCCGTTTGCAGGTGATTTGCTTGATTTTGACTGAACGTCCCAATTTGAGTAACCTCTGATTGGGTTGGTCGACCCAATCTGACCGGCCCACATTAAACAAATGGTCTGGCCCCTGGCCAATCCGCCCCTGGAAGGAGCTGTCAATTAATCACCATCTGGTGGTCCAGCCTCCCTCCCTAGCCCTAGTTAGTTCCTCTATGGCTGGGTATTGACCTCCAGGCCTACCACGCTCCCTCCCAAGACCCACTATGTGACCCCAGGCCCGGGTTAACTGGCTCCAGACCACCTTCTAATGCCCCTCACCCCACTCTAAGACCCGGCCACCCCTCACTCTAACCCCGCCCAGCCCTCAATCCTAACCCCTAGGCCTCTGGAGCCCTCCAGGAACCCTGCGCACCAGCCGGACCTGTGTACCTGAACATAAGCACCCCTCTCTGGGCTGAACCCCTCCATCCGCCTGGGCCAGAGTTTCGTTTAGACAGAGGGCTCGTCAGCGAGTGCCTGGTGGCCGCGTTTGCTAAAGAGCCCGGCCAAGCTAAGCCCGAAGAAGCTACGTGGCAAACCCTTCTCCATTCTATGGACCCACCACCTGTGGGAGAAACCGCTGGGGTCAGGGGCCTCGAGGGACCAGACGTGGGCAGCAGAGGTTCTGGGCACGTTTGAGGTGGAGCGCTACCAGCTAGATATGGTGGGGCTTACCTCTATGGACTGGCTCGGTTCTGGAACCGTACTCCTGGATATGGGTTGGACTCTATTCCTCTCTGGAGTTGCCCAGTGTGTAAGGCGCTGGGTGGGTGTGGGGATACTCACAAGCCCCTGGCTGAGATCCACTACATTGGAGTTTACCCTGGTGGATGAGAGGGTCGCCTCCCTACGCCTACGGGTTGCTTGGGAGAAAAATCTGACTGTTGGCTAGTCATGGATTGTCTATAATGAACACCATGTTCTGATCAACATCAAGCTGATGTGTGCGTCTGGCATTGTAAGGCTGCCTCTATCACCCAGTTGGGTGCTACACATTGGTCGCGGGAGATAGTAGTCCCCTCCCCCCTAAAGTGCTTTGAGTGTCTATGATAAAGCGCTATAAAAATGTAATGAATTATTATTATTATTATTATTATTATGTTTGGCATCAAGGTGTTTCTGGAAAACCGTTCGCCACCTCAGGAAGAGGAAACGGAGAACCATCCAAGTTTTGTACAGTAAGGATAGGACACTGTTGACCTCAACTGAAGAGGTAATAGAGCGGTGGTTGGAGCACTTTGAGGAACTCCTAAATCTAACTAACATGCCCTCTACGGTAGAGACAGAGCTGGAGGATGACAGGGGATTGTTGTCAATTTCCCTGGTGGAAGTCGCTGAGGTAGTCAAACAACTCCACAGTGGCAAAGCCCCAGGGGTTGATGAGATCCGTCCGGAAATGCTGAAAGCTCTGGGTGTGGAGGGGCTGTCTTGGTTTACACGCCTCTTCAACGTTGCGTGGAAGTCTGGGACAGTGCCAAAGGAGTGGCAGACCGGGGTGGTGGTTCCCCTGTTCAAAAAGGGGGACCAGAGAGTGTGTGCCAATTACAGGGGTATCACCCTTCTCAGCCTCCCTGTAAAGTCTATTCCAAGGTGCAGGAACGGAGATTGAAGAGGAACAATGTGGATTCCGTACTGGTCGTGGAATAACAAACCAGCTCTTTACTCTCGCAAGGATCCTGAAGGGAGCCTGGGAGTATGCCCATCCGGTGTACATGTTTTGTCGATCTGGAGAAGACGTATGACTGGGTCCCCCAGGAGATACTGTGGGACTATGGGGTGGTGGTTCTGGGTTCTCTGCAGTAGGTCGGACTAGTTCCAGGTAGTGTGTTGGCATCCACCAGGGCTGAGCTTTGTCACCAATCCTCTTTGTGATATTCATGGACAAGATATTGATATCTAATCGCTTTCAGATGAAGTGGTCCTGATGGCATCATCGGTCCGGAAAATTCAGCACTCACTGGATTGGTTTGCCGCTGCCCCTTTGCGTCGAAAGGAGCCAGTTGAGATGGTTGAGTATCTGGTAAGGATGCCCCCTGGGCGCCTCTGTAGAAAGGAGGATCAGCATCTGGTAAGGATGCCTCAGGGAGGAGGCCTTGGGGAAGACCCAGGACTAGATGGAGAGATTATATCTCCACCCTGGTCTGGGAACGCCTCGGGATCCCCCAGTCAGAGCTGATTAATGTGGCTCGGAAAGAGAAGTTTGGGGTCCCCCGCTGGAGTTGCTCCCCCCAGGACCCAACACTGGATAAGCAGACGGTGACGGATAGATGGATGCAAAATATGATTTTATATACTGTAAATATAGTAATTTTATGTTTTATAAATA
Source organism: Gymnocephalus cernua (assembly GCA_023631565.1). Lineage (NCBI taxonomy): Eukaryota > Metazoa > Chordata > Actinopteri > Perciformes > Percidae > Gymnocephalus > Gymnocephalus cernua. Next base: position 209,706 of record CM042429.1, read on the forward strand.
TAATGATTTTAAAAGGGTCAATAGGTGTAAAACACAAAGCTTAGTTACTTAGTTATAAGATATCAGTGTTTTAAGTGATGGGTGAGATATTTCTGAAGAACATATAGTCATTTTAAGAGAATAAATAAACCCCAAAGGCTGCTGGGAGATTAAAATGATTTAGTGAAGAAATAAAAATCCAAACAGCAACATCTGTTCCAGCTTATTAGATTTATAACAAGACACAAAAACAATAAACTTACAACGAGAATCATTTACAGTTTCTGATCAAATCTTTATACAGACACAACTTCAGTTCATCGTCTCTAAACTACGTTACGCTACGACGCTGCTGACTCCGGATCAGTTTAGAGTCTGGAACATCTGGGAACATCTGGAAACTGGATCATCATGAGTCATGTTAAACATACTCTTCCCGTCGACGAATACTATATAATAATACTAAAACAATTTTGTTGTTACTTTCTACACGTTCGTTTTCAGATGTTTCACATCGTTGGTTCCAGATGTTAAACTTTAAGGTTCCAGATGTTTCACATCGTTTTTTTACAAAAAAATTACTTAAACATATTTCTGATATGAAAAAAACTTTAAAAACTTCTAACTGGATTCCAGATGTCAAATGTTATAATTCCAGATGTTTAACGTTAAGGTTCCAGATGTTAAACGTCCCGTAGCCCAGCCGTAGGTCAAAGGACCACATGATATAAAAACAGCTGATCCCGTTTCAGGATCGTAGTAAAAAAGAGATTTTAACAAACAGAAGTAAACATGTTGGAATATACATGTGTAAATAACACAATTTGGCTTCTTATTAAGAGATTAATATTCAGACAGACGTCTGAGACGGAAGATAAACTTTCATGTTTTAATTCTTCTTCATTCAGTGTTTTATATTTAAACAGCCGTCAACTTCTTCTTTACTCAACAATAAACTCCCAGAGCAGAGAAATAAACATCTGTTTCCATGGCAACACGGTAAAAATCTGACATGAAATATTTGGAAAATCTGCAGCAAACGTGATTTAAACATCAATAAAGTTCTGCTCTGCAGACCATCAGGTTTACAGCCACGCTAACATGCTAACATGCTAATATGCCAACATGCTATCACGCTAACATGCTATCACGCTAACATGCTAACATACTAATATGCTAACACACTAACCTGCTAACATGCCAACAGACAGGAGCAGACAGCAAACTGCTTCCTGTTTCTTTAAAAACACCAACAACATGGAGAATATTATTCATCGACACTAAACTTTAAAAGCTGAGTCACATTTCAGTAAACGTGAACACATGAACGCAGCGTTTCTCACTTCCTGACAAACTTTGTTCCTGAATTTAAAAAATGTTTTTTTTTTGGTTTCACAAAAGACAGAAACACAAATTAAAAACCTGTGAAATGTTTTTTTTAAACTACTTTAAATACAGTTTATCTGTTGATATCCAAAGGCATTGTGGGTAATGTAGTGTGGTGTTGTGAGTCCATAAGCCCCGCCCCCTCCAGCGCTGTGGGCTGGGCTCCAGCTGACGTGATGGTTCAACTTCCTGATTCGTTAACTGGGATCCGCTCCACACTCACTCTCCTCTGGGATGTCCTGCAGGTCTGGGGGTTGCCATGGTGACAGACAAGAAGTAAGGTTACTAACACATTATTATAATCAGTAACAGTTTCATTAAGGAGACCTGTTATAAATAATGAGGAAACGTAACTAAGTACATTTACTCCAGTACTCTTCCATGTCTCTGTCAGCGATAATACAGTGTACATAGTTAATATATGGTTTAGATATATATAGAAATCTGTCCACATGTATGTAAATGACTTTAAATGACATCCGGGTTATTGCTGAGTGATACTGACCTCTGGGACTGTCGGAGCGAGGAGAGATCCTAGTCACTTCCTCTTCCTCATTTCCTTCCTGGACACCGTCTAATTGGTCGACAGGATCCTGACTGGCCAATGGAGCGAGGGGGCGGGACTCCAACTCCCTGCTGCCTCGCCTCCTGTTCACCTGCTTACACACACACACACGCACGCAGACAGACAGACAGACAGACAGACAGACAGACAGACAGACAGACAGACAGACAGACAGACAGACAGACACACACACACACACACACACACCGTTAGGACTCTATGGGCCCTATTATAACGATCTGAAACGCAAAATTGCAAAAATGGGAACTGCTTCTTCCGTGTAGATGAAAGAAGCAAAGTGTATGTGCATTGTGTACACGCTACATTATGGCCAAGCATGCGCCTCTAAAATAACATCTGAATAACGCACCACTGACTTTAGACTAGCCCCACTGACTTTAGACTAGAGCCACTGACTTTAGACTAGAGCCACTGACTTTAGACTAGAGCCACTGACTTTAGACTAGAGCCACTGACTTTAGACTAGCACCACTGACTTTAGACTAGCCCCACTGACTTTAGACTAGAGCCACTGACTTTAGACTAGAGCCACTGACTTTAGACTAGCACCACTGACGTTAGACTAGCACCACTGACTTTAGACTAGAGCCACTGACTTTAGACTAGCACCACTGACTTTAGACTAGAGCCACTGACTTTAGACTAGAGCCACTGACTTTAGACTAGAGCCACTGACTTTAGACTAGCACCACTGACTTTAGACTAGCGCCACTGACTTTAGACTAGAGCCACTGACTTTAGACTAGCACCACTGACTTTAGACTAGAGCCACTGACTTTAGACTAGCACCACTGACTTTAGACTAGAGCCACTGACTTTAGACTAGCACCACTGACTTTAGACTAGCGCCACTGACTTTAGACTAGAGCCACTGACTTTAGACTAGCACCACTGACTTTAGACTAGGACCACTGACTTTAGACTAGAGCCACTGACTTTAGACTAGAGCCACTGACTTTAGACTAGCCCCACTGACTTTAGACTAGAGCAACTGACTTTAGACTAGAGCCACTGACTTTAGACTAGCAAAACTGACTTTAGACTAGCACCACTGACTTTAGACTAGAGCCACTGACTTTAGACTAGAGCCACTGACTTTAGACTAGAGCCACTGACTTTAGACTAGCGCCACTGACTTTAGACTAGCACCACTGACTTTAGACTAGCACCACTGACTTTAGACTAGCACCACTGACTTTAGACTAGCACCACTGACTTTAGACTAGAGCCACTGACTTTAGACTAGAGCCACTGACTTTAGACTAGCGCCACTAACTTTAGACTAGCGCCACTGACTTTAGACTAGAGCCACTGACTTTAGACTAGAGCCACTGACTTTAGACTAGCACCACTGACTTTAGACTAGCGCCACTGACTTTAGACTAGCGCCACTGACTTTAGACTAGCGCCACTGACTTTAGACTAGCGCCACTGACTTTAGACTAGAGCCACTGACTTTAGACTAGAGCCACTGACTTTAGACTAGAGCCACAGACTTTAGACTAGAGCCACTGACTTTAGACTAGAGCCACTGACTTTAGACTAGCCCCACTGACTTTAGACTAGAGCCACTGACTTTAGACTAGCACCACTGACTTTAGACTAGCACCACTGACTTTAGACAGACTAGCGCCACTGACTTTAGACTAGCGCCACTGACTTTAGACTAGCACCACTGACTTTAGACTAGCACCACTGACTTTAGACTAGAGCCACTGACTTTAGACTAGCACCACTGACTTTAGACTAGCGCCACTGACTTTAGACTAGCGCCACTGACTTTAGACTAGCGCCACTGACTTTAGACTAGAGCCACTGACTTTAGACTAGCACCACTGACTTTAGACTAGCACCACTGACTTTAGACTAGCCCCACTGACTTTAGACTAGAGCCACTGACTTTAGACTAGCACCACTGACTTTAGACTAGAGCCACTGACTTTAGACTAGAGCCACTGACTTTAGACTAGAGCCACTGACTTTAGACTAGAGCCACTGACTTTAGACTAGAGCCACTGAATTTAGACTAGCACCACTGACTTTAGACTAGCACCACTGACTTTAGACTAGCGCCACTGACTTTAGACTAGAGCCACTGACTTTAGACTAGAGCCACTGACTTTAGACTAGAGCCACTGACTTTAGACTAGAGCCACTGACTTTAGACTAGAGCCACTGACTTTAGACTAGCACCACTGACTTTAGACTAGCGCCACTGACTTTAGACTAGCGCCACTGACTTTAGACTAGCGCCACTGACTTTAGACTAGCGCCACTGACTTTAGACTAGCGCCACTGACTTTAGACTAGCGCCACTGACTTTAGACTAGCGCCACTGACTTTAGACTAGCGCCACTGACTTTAGACTAGCGCCACTGACTTTAGACTAGCGCCACTGACTTTAGACTAGAGCCACTGACTTTAGACTAGAGCCACTGACTTTAGACTAGAGCCACTGACTTTAGACTAGAGCCACTGACTTTAGACTAGCACCACTGACTTTAGACTAGCCCCACTGACTTTAGACTAGAGCCACTGACTTTAGACTAGCACCACTGACTTTAGACTAGCACCACTGACTTTAGACTAGCGCCACTGACTGTAGACTAGCGCCACTGACTTTAGACTAGCACCACTGACTTTAGACTAGCACCACTGACTTTAGACTAGAGCCACTGACTTTAGACTAGAGCCACTGACTTTAGACTAGAGCCACTGACTTTAGACTAGCACCACTGACTTTAGACTAGCACCACTGACTTTAGACTAGCACCACTGACTTTAGACTAGCACCACTGACTTTAGACTAGCACCACTGACTTTAGACTAGCGCCACTGACTTTAGACTAGCACCACTGACTTTAGACTAGCGCCACTGACTTTAGACTAGAGCCACTGACTTTAGACTAGCATCACTGACTTTAGACTAGCACCACTGACTTTAGACTAGAGCCACTGACTTTAGACTAGCATCACTGACTTTAGACTAGCACCACTGACTTTAGACTAGCACCACTGAGTTTAGACTAGAGCCACTGACTTTAGACTAGCATCACTGACTTTAGACTAGAGCCACTGACTTTAGACTAGCATCACTGACTTTAGACTAGCATCACTGACTTTAGACTAGCATCACTGACTTTAGACTAGCACCACTGACTTTAGACTAGAGCCACTGACTTTAGACTAGCATCACTGACTTTAGACTAGCATCACTGACTTTAGACTAGCACCACTTACTTTAGACTAGAGCCACTGACTTTAGACTAGCATCACTGACTTTAGACTAGCATCACTGACTTTAGACTAGCACCACTGACTTTAGACTAGCACCACTGAGTTTAGACTAGAGCCACTGACTTTAGACTAGCATCACTGACTTTAGACTAGAGCCACTGACTTTAGACTAGCATCACTGACTTTAGACTAGCATCACTGACTTTAGACTAGCATCACTGACTTTAGACTAGCACCACTGACTTTAGACTAGCACCACTGAGTTTAGACTAGAGCCACTGACTTTAGACTAGCATCACTGACTTTAGACTAGAGCCACTGACTTTAGACTAGCACCACTGACTTTAGACTAGCACCACTGACTTTAGACTAGCATCACTGACTTTAGACTAGCACCACTGACTTTAGACTAGCACCACTGACTTTAGACTAGCACCACTGACTTTAGACTAGCACCACTGAGTTTAGACTAGAGCCACTGACTTTAGACTAGCACCACTGACTTTAGACTAGCGCCACTGACTTTAGACTAGCACCACTGACTTTAGACTAGCGCCACTGACTTTAGACTAGAGCCACTGACTTTAGACTAGCACCACTGAGTTTAGACTAGCATCACTGACTTTAGACTAGCATCACTGACTTTAGACTAGAGCCACTGACTTTAGACTAGCACCACTGACTTTAGACTAGCACCACTGAGTTTAGACTAGAGCCACTGACTTTAGACTAGCATCACTGACTTTAGACTAGAGTCACTGACTTTAGACTAGCACCACTGACTTTAGACTAGAGCCACTGACTTTAGACTAGAGCCACTGACTTTAGACTAGCACCACTGACTTTAGACTAGCACCACTGAGTTTAGACTAGAGCCACTGACTTTAGACTAGCATCACTGACTTTAGACTAGAGTCACTGACTTTAGACTAGCACCACTGACTTTAGACTAGCATCACTGACTTTAGACTAGCACCACTGACTTTAGACTAGCACCACTGACTTTAGACTAGCACCACTGACTTTAGACTAGCACCACTGAGTTTAGACTAGAGCCACTGACTTTAGACTAGCTGGTCTAAAGTATTAAACAAGAAACAAGCTGTAATGTAACCCTACAGGATTAATGTTTTCCACCGGTTTTGTTCTGCCCTCTGTCACGTGCTACACCAGACTGGGAGTGTCCCAGAGGCAGAGCGGCTTGCTGCCCAACTCACAGATTTTATTGTTTATTAAGTTAGTATCTACCTTCCACTCAAAGCACTCCTGTAATTAAACTCCATGCTTCTCTTTTCTGCCGACAACATTATGGGATGGATCCCTACAGAGATAGACCTTTTAGTTAAAGAGTAAGATCCTTTTAGTTTAACATCAAACAGCCCCGAAATCACCATCACCAAACTACACCAGACTCCATGTAAATAATCACTACTTTTATCATCGTAAAACACACTTCATTCAAAGTGGACAGAAACTAAATAAAACTACCAAAACCCGCTAAAAGTAGTGATTATTTACATGGAGTCTGTCTCTATACACGCTAAAAGTCCTGATTATTTACATGGAGTCTGTCTCTATACACGCTAAAAGTCCTGATGATTTACATGGAGTCTGGCTCTATACACGCTAAAAGTAGTGATTATTTACATGGAGTCTGGCTCTATACACGCTAAAAGTCCTGATTATTTACATGGAGTCTGGCTCTATACACGCTAAAAGTAGTGATTATTTACATGGAGTCTGGCTCTATACACGCTAAAAGTCCTGATTATTTACATGGAGTCTGGCTCTATACACGCTAAAAGTAGTGATTATTTACATGGAGTCTGGCTCTATACACGCTAAAAGTAGTGATTATTTACATGGAGTCTGGCTATACACGCTAAAAGTCCTGATTATTTACATGGAGTCTGGCTCTATACACGCTAAAAGTCCTGATTATTTACATGGAGTCTGGCTCTATACACGCTAAAAGTCCTGATTATTTACATGGAGTCTGGTGGATTTGGTCTAAAGTCTAAAGGTTTAGTTTATCCTGGTTTAGTTTATCCCGGTTTAGTTTATCCTGATTCAGACCCACCTGTTCCCCCTTGATGACATCACTGATCTCTCCGTTACCCCTCCTTTTTGTCATGGGCTCCACCCCCTCTCTGGTTGGCTCCTCCCCCCTCAGCCGCAGCCGTGTCACTTCCTGCTGCAACATCTCCACCTGCCGTCGCAGCAGCAGCGCCTCGCCGCTGGCGTCCATCCCTGCGTCCCGTGACAGCGAGCGGCTGAGGCGGGGGCCGGGGGCGGGGGGGGAGGGGGCGGGGCCTGCTCTGAATGATAGCTCCAGGATGGAATCCTGACGAATCACAGCCGCCTGCAGGAGAAGGAACACTTTAGATACAAAAATTCTCCTGTGGATCTTTAACGTGTGGAATAAAGAAGTGAACAGACCTGCAGGGCATGAAGCTGCGTGCTCAGACTGACCAACCGCTGACGCACTTCCTGTGGAGAGAACAACTGTTAACGACTGCTCTGATTGGATACAAACTGAAGTTAAATGTCATTTATAAAAAGGGACACAATTATTAGTGCAATATGGGTTGTGCAATAAGTGCCAGTATAACATGGGTTGTGCTATAGGGTTCAGTGTAATGCGGGTCAGTGCAATATCAGGACAGTTTGTGGTTTGTTCACTATAGCCGATGCTTTCCTGTTTTCTGTATGTCCCTTGTTGTCCACTCTTGTTGTTACTGTTTGTTCTAACATGACGTGATTACTGTTCTTGTCCTTATGTCCCATATAGTGTCTCTGTGTGTATTCATTCATTTGTGTGTAACACCAACCTGCCAGGGGATCTGCAGATGGAAATTAGCCTAAGGCTATAATCTGGCATATTTACATTTGTGAAAATGTTCATTAATATGTATTGTCCCCTTTTAAAATAATATAAAATAAAAAAAAGCTTCTGCAAACCACCTTAGTTCTGCATGCGTTCCACAAAACACTGTTCTGTTGTGTGTTAAGGTCGATATAGCCAATCAAATCCTGCGTACAGCAGTGTCATCACACCGACTAAGCAGAAAGACAGCAGCTACCACATTAAGCCGCTTACACGTGATGCCCGGTAGTGCCGTTGTTTTCCTGTGTGGAGACGCTCGGAGGAAGCTACCGTCTTGTTGAATCGGAGGGCGGGCAGTCGGACTCAATGACCAATCTGATTGGTGGAGAGCTAACCCAGAAATGGCGAGTGGGATGACCGTGACGAACTCTGAAAATCTGATGAAGATCTTCTAAACTGACCTTTGTTGATCTGAGATGAAGACAGATTCAGCAACTACACGGCCGATTTCTCCTTAAAATGTTTTCAGAAACAGGTTACGGTGAAATATTTTAGTAGAATATGAGATCGTGTTCTGAATGAGACGCCATTATGGTCGGGGAGCAGCCAGACCCACGTGACGCGTTCGTCCAATCAGCTGCCGGTTTTCATTTTTTGGACAACAATCCAGATCAGCGCCGCCTGCTGTTAAGGAGACGTATTACGTCTCGTGCACGTGCAGAACGTACGCTCAAGTCGGCGTCTCTTCGGTGTGTTCTGAGGAACTTTTTGGACCAACTCGGGGAGACTGATCAGTCCGACTGGCTCTACCGCCGCCGGTCGGCCGTCTGGTTGGTGGTCAGAGACTTTACAAACATCTTGGCCTGCGCCGTGTTGGAGAAGCACCAAACAAACAAGAAAACTACGGCCCTGCGGTGTAACACCGGTTCTCTCTGTGTTTAGTTAGTTACGTAGATATAAGGTTTGTTACCTGGTTTAAGGTCCGTTCCTGCAGCTGGTTGCCGTTTCTGTCCTGAAAGAGAAAAACAAGGCGGAAAATGTTCCATAAACTCCGTTTCTCACTCGTCTTTCCGTTGTTCTAACCTGCAGCGTTTTCCAGCCAGGCTCTTATTTTGAAGGTTTAACCTAACTAACATCCAGATAATAACAACAAAATTACAAAAAAGTCCTTTTTCAGAAAATGTTCCTTTCTAGTAAACTAAAACAAGGGTTACATAGTACTGTGTCTTTATGAAACTTCTAAATGTTCTGCTAAGTAATCTAGAAGAGGACGATCACACCAGACTTCATGCAGAATCTGCCAGTTTTTAGACTCTGTCTTGTTCTACAGACTAAACACATTTAAAAACTTTGAAAAACGAGCCTTTAGTTTCTGTTTTTCTGCAGCTGATGATTTACCTTTGAGGAGCCGGTCAACTCAAAAGATCCGTTCAGAGAACCGGAGTCGCCGTCTGAGAGAGAGACAGACAGACAGACAGGTTAGAGAGAGAGAGAGAGAGAGACAGACAGACAGGTTAGAGAGAGAGAGAGAGACAGACAGACAGACAGGTTAGAGAGAGAGAGAGAGAGAGAGAGAGAGAGAGAGAGAGAGAGACAGACAGGTTAGAGAGAGAGAGAGAGAGACAGACAGACAGACAGACAGGTTAGAGAGAGAGAGAGAGAGAGAGAGAGAGAGAGAGAGAGAGAGAGAGAGAGAGAGAGAGAGAGAGACAGACAGGTTAGAGAGAGAGAGAGAGAGACAGACAGACAGACAGACAGGTTAGAGAGAGAGAGAGAGAGAGAGAGAGAGAGAGAGAGACAGACAGGTTAGAGAGAGAGAGAGAGAGAGAGAGAGAGAGAGAGAGAGAGAGAGAGAGACAGACAGACAGACAGACAGGTTAGAGAGAGAGAGAGAGAGAGAGAGAGAGAGAGAGAGAGAGACAGACAGACAGGTTAGAGAGAGAGAGAGAGAGAGACAGGTTAGAGAAAGAGAGACAGGTTAGAGAGAGACAGACAGGTTAGAGAGAGACAGACAGGTTAGAGAGAGACAGGTTAGAGAGAGAGAGAGAGAGAGAGAGACAGGTTAGAGAGAGAGAGACAGGTTAGAGAGAGAGACAGGTTAGAGAGAGACAGACAGGTTAGAGACAGACAGACAGGTTAGAGACAGACAGACAGGTTAGAGAGAGACAGACAGGTTAGAGAGAGAGAGACAGGTTAGAGAGAGACAGACATGTTAGAGAGAGACAGACAGGTTAGAGAGAGACAGACAGGTTAGAGAGACAGACAGGTTAGAGACAGACAGACAGGTTAGAGAGAGACAGACAGGTTAGAGAGAGACAGACAGGTTAGAGAGAGACAGACAGGTTAGAGAGAGACAGACAGGTTAGAGAGAGACAGACAGGTTAGAGAGACAGACAGGTTAGAGACAGACAGACAGGTTAGAGAGAGACAGACAGGTTAGAGACAGACAGACAGGTTAGAGACAGACAGACAGGTTAGAGAGAGACAGACAGGTTAGAGAGAGACAGACAGGTTAGAGAGAGACAGACAGGTTAGAGAGACAGACAGGTTAGAGACAGACAGACAGGTTAGAGAGAGACAGACAGGTTAGAGAGAGACAGACAGGTTAGAGAGAGACAGACAGGTTAGAGAGAGACAGACAGGTTAGAGAGAGACTTACTGCTGATCTCAGGGTTCCCGTTGGAGGATTTCTGGACGTTGGAGTTCAGCAGCAGCTCGCTCAGTTTGTCCACTGAAACAGAAACAGATTCACTCGGATTCTGCTGCTTTATGTCAAATATCAAATATCAAATACTAAATATAAAATATATGAAACAAAGAATATAATCTGATCCAGACTGACCCTGAGTGATGGCAGCGGTGAGCAGCGGCTCGGCCTGCGGAGCGACAGGAGTGTTTGCTCTGAACAGATTCCTGCAGGACGAAGAGGAGAGCTCCACTCCTCCTCCTCCTTCTTCTTCTTCTTCTCCTCCGTCTCCTCCTCCTCTCCCTGTGGCCTCCACCAGGTCTGAGAACAGCGTGACGCGCTCCTGCAGGAGCTCCAGAACCTCCCGGTCCTTCTGCTGGATGTCCGCTGTATACACACACACACACACACACACACACACACACACACACACACACACACACACACACACACACACACACACACACACACACACACACACACACACACACACACACACACACACACACACACACACACACACACAACGTAGTATTACACCTGCTTTATTTACTGCACACACACACAGATCAGCTGGAACATGAAAGGTTTCTATCTGTGTTACTGTTTATAAGTGAAGAAACATAGTATTAACTCAGGTTTATTTGACTTTTATAAGCGAAATGTTTCCGAGAATAACCAGCAGAGAAAGAGAAGGAGAAGAAGAAGCAGGAAGTTGTACCTCTGAGTCGTCGCAGTAAAGCTTTGTCTTCAGTCTCGATGAGAGGAAACTCATCTCTGGACGGACAGCTGCACAAAACACAAGGCAGCGTCACTCACTGATAACTGGGACTCTCTGAGACTCCCTGACTCTCACTGACTCCCCTAAAACTCACGGACTCTCCCAGACTTTCCCAGACTCTCCTAAACTCTCCCATACTATCCTAGACTCTCCCAGACTCTCCTAGTCTCTCCCAGACTCTCCTAAACTCTCCCAGACTCTCCTAAACTCTCCCATACTATCCTAGACTCTCCCAGACTCTCCTAGTCTCTCCCAGACTCTCCTAGTCTCTCCCAGACTCTCCTAGTCTCTCCCAGACTCTCCTAAACTCTCCCAGACTCTCCTAGACTCTCCCAGACTCTCCTAGACTCTCCCAGACTCTCCTAGTCTCTCCCAGACTCTCCTAAACTCTCCCATACTATCCTAGACTCTCCCAGACTATCCTAGACTCTCCCAGACTCTCCTAGTCTCTCCCAGACTCTCCTAAACTCTCCCAGACTCTCCTAGACTCTCCCAGACTCTCCTAGTCTCTCCCAGACTCTCCTAGTCTCTCCCAGACTCTCCTAAACTCTCCCATACTATCCTAGACTCTCCCAGACTATCCTAGTCTCTCCCAGACTCTCCTAGTCTCTCCCAGACTCTCCTAAACTCTCCCAGACTCTCCTAGACTCTCCTAGTCTCTCCCAGACTCTCTTATGGCATTTCTCCATCACATGGTACCTGCTCTGCGTGACTCGCCTCGACTCACCAATTGGTGAATCGTCACCAATCACTGCGTCATCATTGCTAGCGACAGACGGGGGTGTCCTGAACAAACCCCCCATTTTTAAATAGTTTAGCCAGCGGTGTTTTTTTGCTGCCTCCAGCTTCTTTTGAGAATAAGGCCACGTCCACACGTACCAAAACAATCTTTTTTTTACCCGTCTTCCCTGGATTCGTTTCAAGAACAGTTGCGTCCCAACGGATCCATCTGTAAATGACTCAACACGCTACTTCATATTCCAGGCCTGTAGGCGGCGCTGTTATTGCTACAGAAATCAACCAAAAACAGAGAAGAAGAGCAGAGTCTTCAGTCCGTCCGTTCATAACATGACTAGCTAGACTCAAAGAATTTCTAATAATTAGACGGCTTTGCTAGACTTTAATAACTTTCACCGCTGCTGGTTATGTAAAGGCCACCACTAGAAAACGTGTCTTTGTTTACATTGTATAATGTGCTGTTGGGTTGCTTTTTATTTTGCAATTCTGTCTGCTATCGGACGTGATTGCAGCACGCTAGCTAGCAGAGCTAACGTTAGCACACTAGCTAGCAGACGTAGACTCTCCCAGACTCTCCTAGACTCTCTGAAACTCTCCCAGATTCTCTGAGACTCTCCTAGACTCTCCCAGACTCCGAGACTCTCTGAGACTCTCTGAGACTCTCCTAGACTCTCCCAGACTATCCCAGACTCGCCTAGACAATAAATATAGTATAATAATAACCTGAAGGCAGCATGCTGGATGATATATGTATAATATAAAGCATAAAGATAATAAAAGTAATAAACCTGAGCGCAGCGTTCTGGATGCGGCTCATCCAGGTGCGGCGGTCGTCTTTGGAGGAAACGTGCAGCTCGTACATCTCTGGAGGCGTGGAAGCGGAGATCAGGTACATCCCTCGCTCCTGATTGGCTATGTCTCTGACGATCAGGTTGTTCAGGGACACCACGGGAGACTTGTCCTGAGACACAGCCAGACAGGGGGAGAGACAGGTACAGGGTCAGACAGACAGGCAGGGGGAGAGACAGGTACAGGGTCAGACAGGCAGGCAGGTGGAGAGACAGGCAGGCAGGGCGTCACTGTCTCTGTCCAACAGACAGCGAGCGTTCACCATAACGCTAACACTAGCACATCGTCACCTTCCTAAAATAATGGCCCAAGTAATTTTTTCAGGTTTTTCAGAAAACACAAAGAACTGAACCAAATACTGAATATATATTGATTATTAATTTCACTCAAAAATGTTATGACAATAGATGACTATTGACATACTAATAACAATGTCTGTCAATTATGCAACATAAGACGAATACATGACTTGAACCTTCAACTCTGTCAGCAATCAGCATCCTCATCCCTTACCAACTGGGGACGAGCCCTGAGTCATGGATATAACTTCAGTGATAGAGGGTAGATTTGGGTTCTTCTTGAAGGGGCTGCCATTTTAAAAAGCTTGTAAAATTGCCTAAGTCACATTGTCTTTATTAGGCAAAATAAAAAGCCCTAAGTCACACTCTTGACATAGGCCGTTATACTAAAGGTGTAGAATCACATGACCTATTCAACTGAGAATGGAGGCAATTTTACCAGAAGTGGCCAGCACCACAAGGAGATGATTTAGGCAAAAAAATTAATTTGTCAAAAAACTACGTAAAATTTCAGCAGCTTCAACAGCTACAACGCTGCAGGTGTTTCAGGTGTTTCAGGTGTTTCAGCGTCTACAGCGCTGCAGGTGTTTCAGCGTCTACAGCGCTGCAGGTGTTCAGGTGTTTCAGCGTCTACAGCGCTGCAGGTGTTTCAGCGTCTACAGTGCTGCAGGTGTTTCAGCGTCTACAGCGCTGCAGGTGTTTCAGCGTCTACAGTGCTGCAGGTGTTTCAGCGTCTACAGCGCTGCAGGTGTTCAGGTGTTTCAGCGTCTACAGCGCTGCAGGTGTTTCAGCGTCTACAGCGCTGCAGGTGTTTCAGCGTCTACAGCGCTGCAGGTGTTTCAGCGTCTACAGCGCTGCAGGTGTTTCAGCGTCTACAGCGCTGCAGGTGTTCAGGTGTTTCAGCGTCTACAGCGCTGCAGGTGTTTCAGCGTCTACAGCGCTGCAGGTGTTTCAGCGTCTACAGTGCTGCAGGTGTTTCAGCGTCTACAGTGCTGCAGGTGTTTCAGCGTCTACAGCGCTGCAGGTGTTTCAGCGTCTACAGCGCTGCAGGTGTTCAGGTGTTTCAGCGTCTACAGCGCTGCAGGTGTTTCAGCGTCTACAGCGCTGCAGGTGTTTCAGCGTCTACAGTGCTGCAGGTGTTTCAGCATCTACAGCGCTGCAGGTGTTTCAGCGTCTACAGCGCTGCAGGTGTTTCAGCGTCTACAGCGCTGCAGGTGTTTCAGCGTCTACAGTGCTGCAGGTGTTTCAGCGTCTACAGTGCTGCAGGTGTTTCAGCGTCTACAGCGCTGCAGGTGTTCAGGTGTTTCAGCGTCTACAGCGCTGCAGGTGTTTCAGCGTCTACAGCGCTGCAGGTGTTTCAGCGTCTACAGCGCTGCAGGTGTTTCAGCGTCTACAGCGCTGCAGGTGTTCAGGTGTTTCAGCGTCTACAGCGCTGCAGGTGTTTCAGCGTCTACAGTGCTGCAGGTGTTTCAGCGTCTACAGTGCTGCAGGTGTTTCAGCGTCTACAGTGCTGCAGGTGTTTCAGCGTCTACAGCGCTGCAGGTGTTTCAGCGTCTACAGCGCTGCAGGTGTTCAGGTGTTTCAGCGTCTACAGCGCTGCAGGTGTTTCAGCGTCTACAGCGCTGCAGGTGTTTCAGCGTCTACAGTGCTGCAGGTGTTTCAGCATCTACAGCGCTGCAGGTGTTTCAGCGTCTACAGCGCTGCAGGTGTTTCAGCGTCTACAGCGCTGCAGGTGTTTCAGCGTCTACAGCGCTGCAGGTGTTTCAGCGTCTACAGCGCTGCAGGTGTTCAGGTGTTTCAGCGTCTACAGCGCTGCAGGTGTTTCAGCGTCTACAGCGCTGCAGGTGTTTCAGCGTCTACAGCGCTGCAGGTGTTTCAGCGTCTACAGCGCTGCAGGTGTTCAGGTGTTTCAGCGTCTACAGCGCTGCAGGTGTTTCAGCGTCTACAGCGCTGCAGGTGTTCAGGTGTTTCAGCGTCTACAGCGATGCACGTGTTCAGGTGTTTCAGCGTCTACAGCGCTGCAGGTATTCAGGTGTTTCAGCATCTACAACGCTGCAGGGGTTTCAGCGTCTACAGCGCTGCAGGTGTTCAGGTGTTTCAGCGTCTACAGCGCTGCAGGTGTTCAGGTGTTTCAGCGTCTACAGCACTGCAGGTGTTTCAGCGTCTACAGCGCTGCAGGTGTTTCAGCGTCTACAGCGCTGCAGGTGTTTCAGCGTCTACAGCGCTGCAGGTGTTCAGGTGTTTCAGCGTCTACAGCGCTGCAGGTGTTTCAGCGTCTACAGCGCTGCAGGTGTTTCAGCGTCTACAGTGCTGCAGGTGTTTCAGCGTCTACAGTGCTGCAGGTGTTTCAGCGTCTACAGCGCTGCAGGTGTTTCAGCGTCTACAGCGCTGCAGGTGTTTCAGCGTCTACAGCGCTGCAGGTGTTTCAGCGTCTACAGTGCTGCAGGTGTTTCAGCATCTACAGCGCTGCAGGTGTTTCAGCGTCTACAGCGCTGCAGGTGTTTCAGCGTCTACAGCGCTGCAGGTGTTTCAGCGTCTACAGCGCTGCAGGTGTTTCAGCGTCTACAGCGCTGCAGGTGTTCAGGTGTTTCAGCGTCTACAGCGCTGCAGGTGTTTCAGCGTCTACAGCGCTGCAGGTGTTTCAGCGTCTACAGCGCTGCAGGTGTTTCAGCGTCTACAGCGCTGCAGGTGTTCAGGTGTTTCAGCGTCTACAGCGCTGCAGGTGTTTCAGCGTCTACAGCGCTGCAGGTGTTCAGGTGTTTCAGCGTCTACAGCGATGCACGTGCTCAGGTGTTTCAGCGTCTACAGCGCTGCAGGTATTCAGGTGTTTCAGCATCTACAACGCTGCAGGGGTTTCAGCGTCTACAGCGCTGCAGGTGTTCAGGTGTTTCAGCGTCTACAGCGCTGCAGGTGTTCAGGTGTTTCAGCGTCTACAGCACTGCAGGTGTTTCAGCGTCTACAGCGCTGCAGGTGTTTCAGCGTCTACAGCGCTGCAGGTGTTTCAGCGTCTACAGCGCTGCAGGTGTTCAGGTGTTTCAGCGTCTACAGCGCTGCAGGTGTTTCAGCGTCTACAGCGCTGCAGGTGTTCAGGTTTTTCAGCCTCCTGAGGATCATTCATCAGTTCCTGAATAAGCTGCTTTGTTTACCTTCTGCCACCGTCTACCAGACATTAATAAGTGGTTAAAGATGTTTAAAGAGGGAGGGATGGATGGAGAGAGAAGAGGAGAAGGAAAGAAGAGGAGAGAGGAGAAGGAGAGAAGAGAAGGAGAAGATGTGACTCACCAGTGAAGGGAAAGTGAACTTCTGATCTTTCTCCTGAAGGAAAACCAAGATGTCTGACATCAGCAGGACCTGCACATCTGGAGAAAATCAGAGAGAGAGAGAGAGAGACAGGTCAGAGAGACAGACAGGTCAGAGAGATAGTGGGCCCTCATTGTTGAGATCTATAGACATACCTTTCATCCTGGATCCCTGCAGCTTCAGCAGCAGCGTCCCCTCGTGGAGGAGTCTCCTCCTCAGCAGTTCTCCCCCTCGGAACACACCTCCTCCCTGGACCTCCGCCTGGGCCCGTGGGTCCAGCCGAGCCTGGATCTCCTGCAGCCTTCGGGTCCGGTCCAGCTCCAGAACCTCCTGGTCCACCGAACTGATCAGCCCCTTCAGGAGGAGCAGTGCTCGGCTCAACGCCTGCGCCTCCTCTTCACTGCCTGAGGGAGGTAACCATGGAGACAGCAGGGGTGTTAGAAGAGGTAACCATGGTGACATCACAGGTCAGGGGGTTATTACAGGGTAGTTTTTCAAAGTAAGATCCTTTTAAAGTTTAACATGAAACAGCCCCAAAATCATCATCACCAACCCCACCAGACTCCATGTAAATAATCAGGACTTTTAGCGTGTATAGAGCCAGACTCCATGTAAATAATCAGGACTTTTAGCGTGTATAGAGCCAGACTCCATGTAAATAATCACTACTTTTAGCGTGTATAGAGCCAGACTCCATGTAAATAATCAGGACTTTTAGCGTGTATAGAGCCAGACTCCATGTAAATAATCAGGACTTTTAGCGTGTATAGAGCCAGACTCCATGTAAATAATCACTACTTTTAGCGTGTATAGAGCCAGACTCCATGTAAATAATCAGGACTTTTAGCGTGTATAGAGCCAGACTCCATGTAAATAATCACTACTTTTAGCGTGTATAGAACCAGACTCCATGTAAATAATCACTACTTTTAGCGTGTATAGAGCCAGACTCCATGTAAATAATCACTACTTTTAGCGTGTATAGAGCCAGACTCCATGTAAATAATCAGGACTTTTAGCGTGTATAGAGCCAGACTCCATGTAAATAATCACTACTTTTAGCGTGTATAGAGCCAGACTCCATGTAAATAATCAGGACTTTTAGCGTGTATAGAGCCAGACTCCATGTAAATAATCAGGACCTTTTAGCGTGTATAGAGCCAGACACCATGTAAATAATCACTACTTTTAGCGTGTATAGAGCCAGACTCCATGTAAATAATCACTACTTTTAGCGTGTATAGAGCCAGACTCCATGTAAATAATCACTACTTTTAGCGTGTATAGAGCCAGACTCCATGTAAATAATCAGGACTTTTAGCGTGTATAGAGCCAGACTCCATGTAAATAATCACTACTTTCAGCGTGTATAGAGCCAGACTCTATGTAAATAATCACTACTTTTAGCGTGTATAGAGCCAGACTCCATGTAAATAATCAGGACTTTTAGCGTGTATAGAGCCAGACTCCATGTAAATAATCACTACTTTTAGCGTGTATAGAGCCAGACTCCATGTAAATAATCACTACTTTTAGCGTGTATAGAGCCAGACTCCATGTAAATAATTACTACTTTTAGCGTGTATAGAGCCAGACTCTATGTAAATAATCAGGACTTTTAGCGTGTATAGAGCCAGACTCCATGTAAATAATCACTACTTTTAGTGTGTATAGAGCCAGACTCCATGTAAATAATCACTACTTTTAGCGTGTATAGAGCCAGACTCTATGTAAATAATCAGGACTTTTAGCGTGTATAGAGCCAGACTCCATTCAAATAATCAGGACTTTTAGTGTGTATAGAGCCAGACTCCATGTAAATAATCAGGACTTTTAGCGTGTATAGAGCCAGACTCCATGTAAATAATCACTACCTTTAGCGTGTATAGAGCCAGACTCCATGTAAATAATCACTACTTTTAGCGTGTATAGAGCCAGACTCCATGTAAATAATCACTACTTTTAGCGTGTATAGAGCCAGACTCCATGTAAATAATCAGGACTTTAAGCGTGTATAGAGCCAGACTCCATGTAAATAATCACTACTTTTAGTGTGTATAGAGCCAGCATATCTCCACATGTAAATGGGTGAATTAAGGGTTTATTTCAACCAGACCAGAGTGGTGATTGTTGGAACAGTGGAAAGATGAACCAAGACTGGTCGTTTTATTTAGTTTCTGTCCACTTTGAATGAAGTGTGTTTTACGATGATAAAAGTCCTGATTATTTACATGGAGTCTGGTGTAGTTTGGTTATGATGATTTCGGGGCTGTTTGATGTTAAACTAAAAGGATCTTACTCTTTAACTAAAAGGTCTATCTCTGTAGGGATCCATCCCATAATGTTGTCAGACACAGACACAGAAACATGGTGACATAGAGTCCAGGTGAATAAAACATAGGTTCCTTTCAAGATCGAAGGTTACCTTTGGTGTTGTCGAGGATTCGTTGGAGAAGGACGGGGTACTTTGTGAGTCGCTGTGTCACCAGCAGGATGCACTCCTGGACGCCATGACGACGCAGCAGAGGACCCCGACAGGCACGCTGAGCATTATGGAATGGAGAGACATAGAGAGATTCAACATCAACACAGAAATAAACCGATTTAAACCAGATTGATCCAGTTTAAAACATAGTAAAGAGTCTGGATCAGACCTGACTAAACTAACTCAGGCTCCATCAAACACCAGAGCAGGGGGAATGAGAGGGGGAAACACCAGAGCAGGGGGAATGAGAGGGGGAAACACCAGAGCAGGGGGAATGAGAGGGGGAAACACCAGAGCAGGGGGAATGAGAGGGGGAAACACCAGAGCAGGGGGAATGAGAGGGGGAACACCAGAGCAGGGGGAATGAGAGAGGGAAACACCAGAGCAGGGGGAATGAGAGGGGGAAACGCCTGAGAGGGGGAAACGCCAGAGCAGGGGGAATGAGAGGGGGAAACGCCAGAGCAGGGGGAATGAGAGGGGGAAACGCCTGAGAGGGGGAAACGCCAGAGCAGGGAGAATGAGAGGGGGAAACACCAGAGCAGGGGGAATGAGAGGGGGAAACGCCTGAGCAGGGGGAATGAGAGGGGGAAACACCAGAGCAGGGGGAATGAGAGGGGGAAACATCAGAGCAGGAGGAATGAGAGGGGGAAACGCCAGAGCAGGGGGAATGAGAGGGGGAAACGCCTGAGAGGGGGAAACGCCAGAGCAGGGAGAATGAGAGGGGGAAACACCAGAGCAGGGGGAATGAGAGGGGGAAACACCAGAGCAGAGGGAATGAGAGGGGGAAACGCCTGAGCAGGGGGAATGAGAGGGGGAAACACCAGAGCAGGGGGAATGAGAGGGGGAAACGCCTGAGCAGGGGGAATGAGAGGGGAAACACCAGAGCAGGGGGAATGAGAGGGGGAAACACCAGAGCAGGGGGAATGAGAGGGGGAAACACCAGAGCAGGGGGAATGAGAGGGGGAAACACCAGAGCAGGGGGAATGAGAGGGGGAAATGCCAGAGCAGGGGGAATGAGAGGGGGAAACGCCAGAGCAGGGGGAATGAGAGGGGGAAACGCCAGAGCAGGGAGAATGAGAGGGGGAAACACCAGAGCAGGGGGAATGAGAGGGGGAAACACCAGAGCAGGGGGAATGAGAGGGGGAAACACCAGAGCAGGGGGAATGAGAGGGGGAAACGCCAGAGCAGGGGGAATGAGAGGGGGGAAACGCCTGAGAGGGGGAAACACCAGAGCAGGGGGAATGAGAGGGGGGAACACCAGAGCAGGGGGAATGAGAGGGGGAAACGCCTGAGAGGGGGAAACGCCAGAGCAGGGGGAATGAGAGGGGGAAACACCAGAGCAGGGGGAATGAGAGGGGAAACACCAGAGCAGGGGGAATGAGAGGCGGAAATGCCAGAGCAGGGGGAATGAGAGGGGGAAACGCCAGAGCAGGGGGAATGAGAGGGGGAAACGCCAGAGCAGGGAGAATGAGAGGGGGAAACGCCAGAGCAGGGAGAATGAGAGGGGGAAACACCAGAGCAGGGGGAATGAGAGGGGGAAACACCAGAGCAGGGGGAATGAGAGGGGGAAACACCAGAGCAGGGGGAATGAGAGGGGGAAACGCCAGAGCAGGGGGAATGAGAGGGGGGAAACGCCTGAGAGGGGGGAAACACCAGAGCAGGGGGAATGAGAGGGGGGAACACCAGAGCAGGGGGAATGAGAGGGGGAAACGCCTGAGAGGGGGAAACGCCAGAGCAGGGGGAATGAGAGGGGGAAACACCAGAGCAGGGGGAATGAGAGGGGAAACACCAGAGCAGGGGGAATGAGAGGGGGAAATGCCAGAGCAGGGGGAATGAGAGGGGGAAACGCCAGAGCAGGGGGAATGAGAGGGGGAAACACCAGAGCAGGGGGAATGAGAGGGGGAAACACCAGAGCAGGGGGAATGAGAGGGGGAAACACCAGAGCAGGGGGAAACACCAGAGCAGGGGGAATGAGAGGGGGAAACGCCTGAGAGGGGGAAACGCCAGAGCAGGGGGAATGAGAGGGGGAAACACCAGAGCAGGGGGAATGAGAGGGGAAACACCAGAGCAGGGGGAATGAGAGGGGGAAATGCCAGAGCAGGGGGAATGAGAGGGGGAAACGCCAGAGCAGGGGGAATGAGAGGGGGAAACGCCAGAGCAGGGAGAATGAGAGGGGGAAACGCCAGAGCAGGGGGAATGAGAGGGGGAAACGCCAGAGCAGGGAGAATGAGAGGGGGAAACACCAGAGCAGGGGGAATGAGAGGGGGAAACACCAGAGCAGGGGGAATGAGAGGGGGAAACACCAGAGCAGGGGGAATGAGAGGGGGAAACGCCAGAGCAGGGGGAATGAGAGGGGGGAAACGCCTGAGAGGGGGAAACACCAGAGCAGGGGGAATGAGAGGGGGAAACACCAGAGCAGGGGGAATGAGAGGGGGGAACACCAGAGCAGGGGGAATGAGAGGGGGAAACACCAGAGCAGGGGGAATGAGAGGGGGAAACACCAGAGCAGGGGGAATGAGAGGGGGAAACGCCTGAGCAGGGGGAATGAGAGGGGGAACGTAGCGGTGGAGATGTATCCTGAGACTGACTCCAGGACCAGTTCCTCACCCTGACAAACTGCTGCAGTCGTCGGTCTCGAGTTAAAACTTCTTTGTAGAGTTTCACAGCTTTCGGGTGTCGACTGCAGAACTCAGAGTAAAGTTTCTTCATGTCGTCTGCACATTGCCCTGAAAACTACACACACACACACACACACACACACACACACACACACACACACACACACACACACACACACACACACACACACACACACACACACATACACATACATACATACACTTGAGTTAGCAGCCAGCTGTGAAGGGTTAAAGTTAGGGTTAGATTTCGTTTTTGTTTTTTTTCAACCTTTATTTCTCCAGGTAAGTGGATTGAGAACAACTTCTCATTGTCATCGAGGACCTGATCACATTCCCACAGTTCCCCATTCATACTGGAAGCTGCCCAGTCCAACCAGTCTGATCTGCTGGTCACTGAGCAGCTCCACTGGAGCTGGTGGAGTTAAGGTGCCTTGCTCAAGGGCACCTCAGTGGTGGTGATGAGGGGGGGACAAGAGCTGCTCTTTTACTTTCCACCACCCAGATTTGATCCTGCCGGTCTGGGGATTGAACCGGCGGCCTCCAGGGCCCCAAGCTCGCTTCTTTAACCTAGACCACTGCGCTTCTAAACTAACGCCAACAGTCTTCATGTGTAATGAATTATAAACTCTGGGTCATATTGATTCACTGCAAAGTGCTTATCAGAGATCAACCAGAGGCTGTAATGACTTCAGCTGTCCAGCAGGTGGAGATGTTTCCCACATTTAAAGCTTGACAGCAGATAAACTGTGGAGCTGTGTGTGAGTCACCTGTCTCAGCGGCATGTTTTATACCGGGTTAGGGTTTAACCTGATGGTGGTTGGACCCCCTGAGTGTATCACCTGTGTGAGCAGCAGGTCTCCGATGCTGCGGATGGTAAAGTTAGTAGCGCTGCCCTCCGTCAGCCCCTCCCTCCTCCGATTCAGCAGCTGAGACAGGAAGTTGGAGTGCCACTCCAGCAGCTGGTCCAGACACGGGAAGATGGTGTGAACCACGGCCGCCTCCAGCATCACTTCCTCCAGCATCCCTCGCCGGTACACGCCCTCCATAATCCGCAGCGTGCGCACGTGGTGGAACTCTGTCTGGATCAACTCTGAAACACACAGACATACATATATACAGTTAAAGTATACATATATATTAGTGGTGGGCCGTTATCGGCGTTAACGTGCTGCGTTAACGTGAGACTCTTATCGGGCGATAAAATAAATATCTCCGTTAATCTCTTCTCTAGTTGTGTTGGGAGCTGGTCTATAGGCGACTACGCAGCTATGATGACTTTCACCTTGATATGTTAGCGTGAATGTATACAGCCTACTGACAAACAGTAACAGTGTTTCCCACATAGACTAATGTGCGGCGGTGCGCCTCACAATCAACACCGCCTGCCCACTTGCGTTTATTATTTTTTTTACCGCTGTTTAAAACATGCAGCGTATTCGTTCAGCAGCATATTTCCTTCCCTGCTCTCCTCCGTCTCTCTGTCACTTACGTCTGCCAGTGTGTTGATGTCAGAGTCCCGACCGACTCTCAGCAAACCAGAGATTTCTCACCTTTAGAAAGTTAACTAGTCGTAGTTAGTTTGTGATGCATTCTGGGAACAGGAGATGAGCCCCTGGTCTAATGCTCCACCTGGCTGGAGAAACCCGTTCTCAAAGACTTACTGTTAGTCATTATTTGGGTAGCACACGTATTGTGAATGCCTTCAGCAGAATTCAAATGAGCCGTTTTAATCTAGATTAATCTAGATTAATTTCAAGATTACAGTGGAATTAATCTAGATTTAAAAAATTTATCATATAGGTATACTTTAACACATTTATATTTATATAATGGTTAGTGGGGGTCTAGATCAACTCTACACACACACACATATATGCTAACTGACACACACAGCATGATGTTGGAGTCGTTAATCCATTTATGAGCCGCTCAGACAATAAATAACTTGAGACTTGATCCTGAAATAAGCACCCCTGTCTAACCTGAGAATTGATTCTGAACCAAATCTAATATAATACTGTATATATATATATATATATATATATATATATATATATATATATATATATATATTAGGGCTGTCAGTTTAACGCGTTATTAACGCCGTTAACGCAAACCCATTTTAATGCCGATAATTTTTTTAACGCACGAGTAACACATAGAGAGAGCAACGGGATCTGTTAGTCCACTTCTTTAACTGTCTATGGTCACACCATGTCCCGCCCTACGAAGCAGCTGATTGGTTTGGTTTAGGCATTTCACCGCGAGTGGTGAGGATAGTGGATTGGTCAGGGGATAGGACCTGAACAAATGGAGTTACGTTACCTTCGACGCCTGGCCAATAGTAGTGACTGAAGGGCGGGTCTTGTAATTTCGCAGACCGCAAACAAAACAGACACAAGCCTCGGCCGGTTTTAGCTTGCTAGCCGCGTAGCTTGTAGGCTCGTCACGGCGATTATCTTCAGAGCGAGCGAGTAGTGACTCTACAGTCAGAGAGAGAAACAAAGTGTCTCCTCTGTTCTTTCTGACCACGGTGGGAAACCTGGAGCAGGAAAACCCTCTCCTTGATTTTACGGTGGTTATGAAAGAGAACTAGAACCAGGAAATGAGTCACGGGAAACCAGTTGCTATGACGACGAAATATGCCGCTGACGACGCTATGAGCCCATAGACAGTAGGACGAGCCACGCTCGCCTCAGGCATGAGGCAGTACTACCTGCAGTACTACCTGCAGTACTATCTGCAGTACTACCTGCAATGGAACATCGAGGTAACAGCGTTACATTATGTGACAGATTATTAGATCCAAGTGTGAATGTTAGTGTGAAATTGAACATAACGTATAACGTGACAATGTTGTTTTCAATAAAAAAACAGTCACAAAGCAGCCAATCTACTTTTCCATGCTGATAAGAGAATTAAAATGAGAAAATATAATGGGACAAAAAGAAATCAAGGGACATTTAGAATAGATAAAAATGTGCGATTAATAGCGAGTTAACTATGACATTAATGCGATTAAATATTTTAATCGCTTGACAGCACTAGTATCTTTTGGTATGCATTTCAGAAAAAAATGGTTAGGATTCAGGTGTAATTGCAAATAGTGATTAATCATGATTAATCCACTGAAAATTCTGATTAATTTGATTAAAAATTTTAATCATTTGACAGCCCTAATATATATATATATATATATATCTGAATGTGTTTGTGTACCGTAGATGACGTCCTGTTTCTTGATGAGGTCTTTGTGAAGCGTCTGCAGGAAGTTCGGCTCCACAACCAGACTCCAGCTGTCAGCCTGAACACAGCTCCCCTCCACCTGCAGATCCTCCAGCAGAGGAGTCCACCACCACTCACCTGAGACACACAGGTACACACACACACACACACACACACACACACACACACACACACACACACACACACACACACACACACACACACACACACACGTCATCATCACCTGGGTTCATTCTAAGGTGAAGATTTGTTGAGAAGTGGCGGAGTTGAACTGACCGTCGTCCGTCAGAGACTCCATGGACAAAGTTCTGCTCCTGAAGTTCAGAGACTCTGTGGACTGAGACAGAATCCTCCGGAGACCCACCGAGTCCTCGCTCATCCTGAGAGACAGACAGGCAGAGAGACAGACCAGACAGACAGGTAGGTAGAGAGACAAGACAGGTAAGAGACAGACAGGTTAGAGACAGACAGATAGAGAGAGACAGGTAGAGAGACAGACAGATAGAGACAGACAGGTAGGGAGACAGACAGGTAGAGACAGACAGGTAGAGACAGACAGCCGGAGAGACAGACAGGTAGAGAGACAGACAGATAGAGACAGACCAGACAGACAGGTAGGTAGAGAGACAAGACAGGTAAGAGACAGACAGGTTAGAGACAGACAGATAGAGAGAGACAGGTGGAGAGACAGACAGATAGAGACAGACAGGTAGAGAGACAGACAGATAGAGACAGACAGGTAGGGAGACAGACAGGTAGAGACAGACAGGTAGAGACAGACAGCCGGAGAGACAGACAGGTAGAGAGACAGACAGATAGAGACAGACAGGTGGAGAGACAGACAGATAGAGACAGACAGGTAGAGACAGACAGGTAGAGACAGACAGGTAGAGAGACAGACAGGTAGAGACAGACAGGTAGACAGACAGGTAGAGAGACAGACAGATAGAGACAGACAGGTGGAGAGACAGACAGATAGAGACAGACAGGTAGAGACAGACAGGTAGAGACAGACAGGTAGAGAGACAGACAGGTAGAGACAGACAGGTAGACAGACAGGTAGAGAGACAGACAGGTAGAGACAGACAGGTAGAGACAGACAGGTAGAGACAGACAGGTAGAGAGACAGACAGGTAGAGACAGACAGGTAGAGACAGACAGGTAGAGAGACAGACAGGTAGAGAGACAGACAGGTAGAGACAGACAGGTAGAGACAGACAGGTAGAGACAGACAGGTAGACAGACAGGTAGAGAGACAGACAGATAGAGACAGACAGGTGGAGAGACAGACAGATAGAGACAGACAGGTAGAGACAGACAGGTAGAGACAGACAGGTAGAGAGACAGACAGGTAGAGACAGACAGGTAGAGACAGACAGGTAGAGACAGACAGGTAGAGAGACAGACAGGTAGAGACAGACAGGTAGAGACAGACAGGTAGAGACAGACAGGTAGAGACAGACAGGTAGAGAGACAGACAGACAAGTGGACAGTTTAAATAACTTTCTGTAGTCAGTATGGAAATGTTTACTCTGTGATAGTTTCTTTGACTTGTTTAGGGTTTGAAAATGTTATTTCCTGTTCCTGATTCCTCTGGTAGCTGATTGGTTGGTTCCAGGGTTAAAACTCTTCATATCAGTGTTTAGTGAAACATTAACGGAGATATAGAACGGAGGAACCAGAGCCTTTCAGACATGTTGATATCACAGAAAACATCTTTTACATTCAACAGCCAATCAAGTGCTGTTCCATCTCACCCTGCGATGTTATTGGTGGAGACGCTCTTGGCGAGCGAGAGGCCGGAGCGAACCCGCCTGGAGCCGAGCAGAGACTGGCGCAGGCTGTCGGACGGATAGATGGCCGAGCTGGGACGCTCCTTCATCATCGGAGCTGCACACACACACACACACACACACACACACACACACACACACACACACACACACACACACACACACACACACACACACACACACACACACACACACACACACACATCAAAATACATTTCCTACAATGCAGTGGGAGTGTTTTCAATGTGACAGATAAACAGACAGACAGGTAGAGAGAGAGACAGGTTGACTCACTTTTAGTTCTCATGGCGACGTTCTGCAGAGCTGAACTGTTCCTGACAATAGCTAACTTCTGTTGCTGTTAGAGAGAGACAGACAGGTTAGACAGACAGACAGGTTAGACAGACAGACAGGTTAGACAGACAGACAGGTTAGACAGACAGACAGACAGGTTAGACAGACAGACAGGTTAGACAGACAGACAGACAGACAGGTTAGACAGACAGACAGGTTAGACAGACAGACAGACAGGTTAGACAGACAGACAGGTTAGACAGACAGACAGACAGACAGGTTAGACAGACAGACAGACAGACAGGTTAGACAGACAGACAGACAGACAGACAGGTTAGACAGACAGACAGGTTAGACAGACAGACAGGTTAGACAGACAGACAGACAGGTTAGACAGACAGACAGGTTAGACAGACAGACAGACAGACAGGTTAGACAGACAGACAGGTTAGATAGACAGACAGACAGGTTAGACAGACAGACAGGTTAGACAGACAGACAGACAGTCAGGTTAGACAGACAGACAGACAGACAGGTTAGACAGACAGACAGACAGACAGGTTAGACAGACAGACAGACAGACAGACAGGTTAGACAGACAGACAGGTTAGACAGACAGACAGACAGACAGGTTAGACAGACAGACAGACAGGTTAGACAGACAGACAGACAGACAGACAGGTTAGACAGACAGACAGGTTAGACAGACAGACAGACAGACAGGTTAGACAGACAGACAGACAGGTTAGACAGACAGACAGACAGACAGACAGGTTAGACAGACAGACAGGTTAGACAGACAGACAGGTCTTACCCTTTGTTTCATCTTGGCACAGCTGGCCAGACTGTCTCTGCAGCGGTTATGGATGGTGACATTACAGGCTGAAAGAGACAGACAGGTCAGAGAGATAGAAGAGGTTGGAGAGACAGACAGACAGGTGCAAAAGTGTCACTCATATTGTATCTTTGTAATGAAAAGTATTGATCAGGTCTGTAATTATGATTCTGTATCTACACACATAATGTCCACACACACACACACACACACACACACACACACAGTCTGCTGTCTGTGGTCATAAAACCTCTATCACAACCCTGAAGCCTCTTCAGCGACCAAACACTCTGCAAGATCCCAAAGAACCAAAATAATTCCACCAACTTTAAAACCTCAAGTCCACATTCCTGCAGAACACAACTGAGGAGACAAAAATAGTCTGCAGACACACACACACACACACACACACACACACACACACACACACACACACACACACACACACACACACACACACACACACACACACACACACTAACCCAACATCATTCCACTATAAAAATGAACTTTTTCCACAGTCCAGTTAGGATGATGTCACAGAAACATGTTGGGTGTGTGTGTGTTTCTTTTTATAAGAGTTCAGACTCTCTGAATATAAATAAAGGTATTTGTGGGCGGAGCATCGAAGCCCAGCAGCCGTGACGGCGCTGTGAGGACAGTTGTTTCTTTGGGACGTCACATATTAATAAATACATATAGGTATCAGGGAAATGCTTCCCGTTAGCTGCTGGAGAGGATGTGGGGAGCAAAGCCCCCCCAAAGGGACTTACCATCTCCAACAGAAAACACTGTTCACAAACTGCTCCAAACAGCTCTGTTGTAGTCCAGCCTTTACTTCAGAGACACACGTGGTCACTTTGGAACACACGTTATAATGCTCGCCTAGCTGCTAGCATGGCACGCCCTCATACTCTGCTTCTGACTGGCTAGTAGTCCTTACCTAGGTACTGTCAGGACACGCCCTCATACTCTGCTTCTGACTGGCTAGTAGTCCTTACCTAGGTACTGTCAGGACACGCCCTCATACTCTGCTTCTGACTGGCTAGTAGTCCTTAACTAGGTACTGTCAGGACACGCCCTCATACTCTGCTTCTGACTGGCTAGTAGTCCTTACCCAGGTACTGTCAGGACACGCCCCCATACTCTGCTTCTGACTGGCTAGTAGTCCTTACCCAGGTACTGTTAGGACACGCCCTCATACTCTGCTCCTGACTGGCTAGTAGTCCTTACCCAGGTACTGTCAGGGCACGCCCTCATACTCTGCTTCTGACTGGCTAGTAGTCCTTACCTAGGTACTGTCAGGACACGCCCTCATACTCTGCTTCTGACTGGCTAGTAGTCCTTACCTAGGTACTGTTAGGACACGCCCTCATACTCTGCTTCTGACTGGCTAGTAGTCCTTACCCAGGTACTGTCAGGGCACGCCCTCATACTCTGCTTCTGACTGGCTAGTAGTCCTTACCTAGATACTGTCAGGACACGTCCTCATACTCTGCTTCTGACTGGCTAGTAGTCCTTACCTAGGTACTGTCAGGACACGCCCTCATACTCTGCTTCTGACTGGCTAGTAGTCCTTACCTAGGTACTGTCAGGACACGCCCTCATACTCTGCTTCTGACTGGCTAGTAGTCCTTACCTAGGTACTGTCAGGACACGCCCTCATACTCTGCTTCTGACTGGCTAGTAGTCCTTACCTAGGTACTGTCAGGACACGCCTCATACTCTGCTCCTGACTGGCTAGTAGTCCTTACCTAGGTACTGTCAGGACACGCCCTCATACTCTGCTTCTGACTGGCTAGTAGTCCTTACCTAGGTACTGTCAGGACACGCCCTCATACTCTGCTTCTGACTGGCTAGTAGTCCTTACCTAGGTACTGTCAGGACACGCCCTCATACTCTGCTTCTGACTGGCTAGTAGTCCTTACCTAGGTACTGTCAGGACACGCCCTCATACTCTGCTCCTGACTGGCTAGTAGTCCTTACCTAGGTACTGTCAGGACACGCCCTCATACTCTGCTTCTGACTGGCTAGTAGTCCTTACCGAGCTACTGAGCATGTGTGACTCCCAACAAAGATAGAACAGAGATGTCTCACTCTGTAGCTAAAACAGAGAGCTCAACACACAGGGTGAAAAGAGGAGCTGCAGCAATGTGCAGTACAACTAAAATATGGTGTTTTCTGAAAATTAAACCATGTAAACCTATTCTGGTACAACCTCTAAATACAATTATGAACCTGAAAATGAGAATAATATGAGCACTTTGCATCGTTACATTCGTTTACATGGATTAGTTGTTCCTGTTAGGGGGGCTAGGGGGAGACGTGGGGATCTCCAGCCCCGTTTGTTTCTACTTGCTTGTTTCGTCTGTGAATACTTTGAATAATTTAATCAAGTTCATAGTTTAACTGTTACCTTGAGTCTGGTGATGTTTTACATGTTTTGATTCTTTAAATAGAGGCCGTAACAATGTCTAATATTAATAACCTTCATGAAGAAGTTGAGAACACCAGCAGTGTTGAAACTGTAGATCATCACAAGTTTAAAAAGACAGTTGTTGTGAAAAGTTTGGTTTTATTTTCAATATTACAAGCAAAACTAACTAACTAATGGAGTCTAAATATGACACAAACCTAAACATGTAACCTTAGTAAAACCTGAGCAGAACTAAAGACAACACAGAGGTTTCTTTGCTGCCACCGAGTGGAAGATCATCAGAATAAATCAGAGTTTATGGTTATTTATTCATATGAGAACATAGAAAAAAGAAGTAATCGCTCAGACAGATGTCGTCCTTTTGTTCTCGTATTACATTCATAAAAAGACTCAAGTCAGAGTCAAGTCGAGTCGTTTATTAATGTAAGTCAAGCTAGTCTCTAAGCACACACACACACTTACACACACACACACACACACACACACACACACACACACACACACACACACACGTTACCCCTCGACCTAGTTCTCAGGGTTTGTCCCCAGCAGCCAATCACAACGTTTGTTTTTAATCTGAAGAGGTGCATCATCTGCTCATTGTGAAGCAGGATTAACACACCATCTGTTACACACACACACACACACACACACACACACACACACACACACACACACACACACAGTTTATATTTTGTGTGGAACATACTCCTATCCTACATTGTCTCTGGGTATCTGAAGTCAAGTTAAAAATGTTGTGTGTGTGTGTGTTAATAAAGTTATTTGAATACCTGGGCAGCTGAGCGCCTCCTTGGCCGTGATGCTGCGGTTGCAGGAGGAACACAGCGTGGTGGACGACACCGTCAGAGATGTAAACAGGTGACCGTTACTATGGCGAGCCTCTCGCTCCCTCGCCTCCTTCTCCCGCTCCTTCAGACGCACCTTCTCCTTATTCTGACAGACAGACAGGTTAGAGACATTAACTACAACTCCCAAGAAAAAGAATTCAACCACAGAGCTTAAAGGGTAACGTAACCCTACAGGACTAATGTTCAGCATCAGTTAGCGTCCACTGAAAGTTCTGTTGTCATTAATGTGGCAATGAAAACAAAGAAATAACAAACCATCAAGACAAACAGTTAGTCATTTATAATTAGTTCTTAAAGGGTAACTTCAACCTGGACTCGGTTTCCTGTTTCTGTGTCTCAGTGAAAAACAATCTGTCCACTAAAAGTTCTGTTGTTGCTGCTGACAGACTCAGATTATTATTCTAAGAGTCTGACAACATTATGGGATGGATCCCTACAGAGATAGACCTTTTAGTTAAAGAGTAAGATCCTTTTAGTTTAACATGAAACAGCCCCGAAATCACCATCACCAAACCCACCAGACTCCATGTAAATAAACAGTAATTTTATCATCATAAAACACACTTCATTCAAAGTGGACAGAAACTAAATAAAACTACCAAAAGCCGTCTTGGTTCATCTTTCCACTGTTCCAACAATCACCACTCTGGTCTGGTTGGAATAAACCCTTAATTCACCCATTTACATGTGGAGATATGCTGGCTCTATACACGCTAAAAGTAGTGATTATTTACATGGAGTCTGGCTCTATACACGCTAAAAGTAGTGATTATTTACATGGAGTCTGGCTCTATACACGCTAAAAGTAGTGATTATTTACATGGAGTCTGGCTCTATACACGCTAAAAGTAGTGATTATTTACATGGAGTCTGGCTCTATACACGCTAAAAGTCCTGATTATTTACATGGAGTCTGGTGGGTTTGTTTTTGGAGATTTCGGGTCTCTCTCTCTCTCTCTCTCTCTCTCTCTCTCTGTGAACTTCTCCTTTCTGCTCTGTCTGTTTTTAACTTCTGCTCAGAGCGGGGAGCGGCAGGAAGAGGAAGTGTGTGTGTGAGCGATCACATCACATTATAGAAACAGAAAACAAACTCAAGTTCTTCATTCTCTTCAGAAAGATCAAGACTTAAGCTGTGACTGCTGACTATTTGATTGGAACAGATGCGTGTTACATGATGTAATGTCTGTTGTCTATATTTATAGAATATTGATCAGAAAACATGAAGTTAAAAAAGGTTTCAACAGGTTGAAAGAAGTGGTGACAGTCAGCGATCAGCTGATCAATAAATAAAGAGCCCAGTGATGAAAGGAATAAAGAAAGCCCTGTCTCCAGACCCAGGGGAGGGGGGGGGGGGGGGGTCATGAGACAGGCAGAGAGAAAGGGGAGAGACAGGAGAGATACTGGAGAGTCCGGGGAGAGACAGGAGAGACACAGGGAGACGGGGGGGAGGGGGGGGAGAGAGAGTCCTGGGAGATACTGGAGAGTCAGGGAGAGAAAGGGGAGACGGGGGAGACGTGGGGGGGTTAGAGAAAAGAAAAGAGGCAGAAAGATGACACCAGAAGAGTCCCAGAGAGAATAAACAGGTCTCTGATTGTTAACCCTCTGAGGTCTAACTGTAGTCTGGCTAACAGCAGACCAGGTTTTTCCTCGCCATGCACTGTTGCACTGAATGCTTGCTCTGGGAATTACTAGAATTGTTGCGTCTTTGTAAATTATAGAGTGTGGTCTAGACCTACTCTATCTGTCAAGTGTCCTGAGATAACTCCTGTTATGATTTGATACTATAAATAAAATTGAATTGAACATCAGTCTGGGGAGTCTGCTCTGTGTTTTCTCTGCACAAGAGGCGGGACCAACGGGCGTAGTTCACATGACTCTGTACGCCATTGGATAGTCCTTCAACCAATCAGAGCAACGATCCGGGTGACGTAGCAGCGACAGCGGCATCAACGGGTCGCTGCGCTTCGGTGGCCGCCATGTTGAATGGTAACAAGAAGCTGCTCGGTCGCTTCTCTATTGTCATCGTGTTAAACCGGCCAATAGCGCGCCAGGTGGATAAGCCAGTCTGTGATTGGTTCCTGCAGATTAGTAACAGAAGCAGGAGAGATAAACGTACAGGTTTCCAGTCTGAGCTGCTGGGAGACATCACATCACCAGCAGATCAGACTGGTTTACCCAGACTAGTGTCTTCTTAAATCATCTTTTAATGTATTAGTATATATATATATATATATATATCTGATCCTCACGTCTTTCATATCACAATGTTCAGAACAAACTGAGGCCCAGATGTCTCCCAGAGCAACGTGGGAGCCCAAAGCTGAAAAGTTGAAATTCTTCAAATCTCTTGCAGAAACATTTACACACTTGATCATGTGGACCAATTGTTTTGGGGTTGAAATGAGATTTATTTGATATTAAAAACCTGAATAAAGCACATTATTTCCATACATCTGAGGGTTAAGCAGACAAAGGGGCCGACACGTCATGGAAACTGCTCATAGATGTCTGACAGACTGGACTGTTTGTACAGTCTGGTCCACCTTAATGAAATGCAAACAGGAGCGCTCAGCTGTTCTACGTTTTAATATCGCCCCAGTGTGTCAGCGTGAAGCATTGGGACATCTAGCTCTGTGATAACTGACCTAACCTGGACAAGTTCAGGAGAAAACAGGAAACGGGCGTTGTCCCGGTGTCTGGGGTCGCCCTATGACGCTCACTTGACCGGCCGGCGGTCGCCATACTTTGGTAGGACGTCATACGAACCCGTTCATAAGAATGTGTATGTTTATACATACTAGTGCAGTGCCCATGTTTTTGTGTGTATTACACAGTAGCCTAAACTCTGAGAAAACGATAGCGTTAAGCGCACCAGACTAAAATATAATATTCAGAATTAAACAGTGTAGCTGACTTACAGATTCAGTGAACATCCACAAAAGAACTTAAACGTGAAGATCTTTGTCATTTGTAAATTCAAAGTCAAAGAGTGCTACTTTGGAAAAAAAAAAATGAACCTTTATTCTTTCAGGGAAGGTCCTCTGAGAGGCAGCCTCTCTTCTGCAGGAACGCCCTGATCACATTACCACAGTTCCCCATTCATACTGGAAGCTGCCCAGTCCAACCAGTCTGACCTGCTGCCACTGAGCAGCTCCACTGGAGCGGTTGGAGGTTAAGGTGCCTTGCTCAAGGGCACCTCAGTGGTGGTAATGAGGGAGGGACAAGAGCTGCTCTTTCACTTTCCCCACCCAGATTTGATCCTGCCGGTCTGGGGATTGATCCGAAGACCTCCAGGGCCCCAAGCTCGCTTCTTTAACCTAGACCAGCACTGCCTCAATTGCCTCAATGCCCACATTCTTGTGGGTCTGAGGTAGCCTAGAAATCTAGACGCACCCTAGCGGCAGCAAATTTAATTTTCAGCCAGGGGGGTCTACGCACTCTCTGTTGGCTTGCGAGCTGGAAAAACCAAACTCTGGTCAGGCCAATCACATTGTGTATAGGTGGGCGGGGCTTATGGCTGCTGCTGCTGGTGAACAGTGGTCTTCTGGAAGACTTGGAGTTCAGCTTTTCTTTGAGAAAAGAACAAAGAACGACACTGAAGTCATTCTTAAAACAGGAAGATGTGTTCGCAGTTTAAAGTTTTATCTATCAACTAGCTCCGCCCCCTTCTTCGTTGCTCTGCCTCGTTGTAGCACTATCCTATTGGTGCAGAGGGAGTTTGAAAGACAACCGTTTATCCCGCCCCTCGGATTGAGTCCAGCCAATGGTGAGTTCCCAGACCCAACATCTGGATGTGGGTCTGACTTGTCAGGCTAGGTCTGAGGTGTATTTCACATTGTAGCTGCCAAAGCTCTGCTGCTCTCTTCGACCCTCTCCTGCTCAGTGTGCAGGGTGAGAGGGGGAGTGGCCTCTCACCCTCTCAGTGTGCAGGGTGAGAGGGGGAGTGGCCTCTCACCCTCTCAGTGTGCAGGGTGAGAGGGGGAGTGGCCTCTCACACTCTCAGTGTGCAGGGTGAGAGGGGGAGTGGCC
>CM042429.1:250000-300000 GCA_023631565.1 Gymnocephalus cernua
ACTCTGCTTCTGACTGGCTAGTAGTCCTTACCTAGGTACTGAGCATGTGCGACTCCCATCAAAGATGGAACAGAAGTGAGATGTCTCACTCTGTAGCTAAAACAGAGAGCTCAACACACAGGGTGAAAAGAGGAGCTGCAGCAATGTGCAGTACAACTAAAAAATTGTGTTTTCTGAAAATTAAACCACATAAACCTATTCTGGTACAACCTCTAAATACAATTATGAACCTGAAAATGAGAACCAGGATATGAGTATTCTGTTCTCTTTGACAGACAGACATGTCTCTGGTGACAGACGCCCAGTGTCTGACAGGAAGTACCAAGATGGAGGACAGCGGGGGGATGAAGACGAAACAGATCGAAGGAGAAGACGAGGGGGAGAGAGCCTCCATGACGGAGCCGGTGACCCTGCAGTGGCCCGGAGACAGACAGACAGGTATAGGTGACCGGCGGAGTGTGAGGTCAGCGACGAGCTGGACAGAGAGTCAGAGAGAGGGGGTGGGGCTTAGGATGCCACTGGAGGCGGAGCCTGCAGAGAACGAGCTGCCGGAGAAAGCAGCGCAGGTGTTCAGTCCATCAGTCACTGTCCTCCACTGCCCCAACTCACCCAGAGACACTGAGACATTCTGGGAAATGGAGTCTGAGAAGAGACCCTTCCTGGGCCCCCGAGGAGAACCACAGGACTACAACCAACATGGCTGCCAGTACGAGTGGGTCGAGGACACACCGCCTGCCAGATGTAAATATACCTGTCTGTCTGTCTGTCTGTCTGTCTGTCTGTCTGTCTGTCTGTCTGTCTGTCTGTGTCTGACAACATTCTGAAAGAATCCCTACAGAGATAGACTTTTTAGTTTAAAGAGTAAGATCAAAATCACCATCACCAAACCCACCAGACTCCATGTAAATTATCAGTACTTTTATCATCATAAAACACACTTCATTCAAAGAGGCCAGAACCTAAATAAAACTACCAAAAGCCGTCTTTGTTCATATTTCCACTGTTCCAACAATCA
Organism: Gymnocephalus cernua; assembly: GCA_023631565.1. NCBI lineage: Eukaryota > Metazoa > Chordata > Actinopteri > Perciformes > Percidae > Gymnocephalus > Gymnocephalus cernua. Next base: position 251,016 of record CM042429.1, read on the forward strand.
CCACTCTGGTCTGGTTGGAATAAACCCTTAATTCACCCATTTACATGTGGAGATATGCTGGCTCTATACACGCTAAAAGTAGTGATTACTTACATGGAGTCTGGCTCTATACACGCTAAAAGTAGTGATTATTTACATGGAGTCTGGCTCTATACACGCTAAAAGTAGTGATTATTCACATGGAGTCTGGCTCTATACACGCTAAAAGTAGTGATTATTTACATGGAGTCTGGCTCTATACACGCTAAAAGTAGTGATTATTTACATGGAGTCTGGCTCTATACACGCTAAAAGTCCTGATTATTTACATGGAGTCTGGCTCTATACACGCTAAAAGTCCTGATTATTTACATGGAGTCTGGCTCTATACACGCTAAAAGTCCTGATTATTAACATGGAGTCTGGCTCTATACACACTAAAAGTCCTGATTATTTACATGGAGTCTGGCTCTATACACGCTAAAAGTAGTGATTATTTACATGGAGTCTGGCTCTATACACGCTAAAAGTAGTGATTATTTACATGGAGTCTGGCTCTATACACACTAAAAGTCCTGATTATTTACATGGAGTCTGGCTCTATACACGCTAAAAGTCCTGATTATTAACATGGAGTCTGGCTCTATACACACTAAAAGTCCTGATTATTTACATGGAGTCTGGCTCTATACACGCTAAAAGTCCTGATTATTTACATGGAGTCTGGCTCTATACACACTAAAAGTCCTGATTATTTACATGGAGTCTGGCTCTATACACGCTAAAAGTAGTGATTATTTACATGGAGTCTGGCTCTATACACGCTAAAAGTAGTGATTATTTACATGGAGTCTGGCTCTATACACACTAAAAGTCCTGATTATTTACATGGAGTCTGGCTCTATACACGCTAGAAGTAGTGATTATTTACATGGAGTCTGGCTCTATACACGCTAAAAGTAGTGATTATTTACATGGAGTCTGGCTCTATACACGCTAAAAGTCCTGATTATTAACATGGAGTCTGGCTCTATACACACAAAGTCCTGATTATTTACATGGAGTCTGGCTCTATACACGCTAAAAGTCCTGATTATTTACATGGAGTCTGGCTCTATACACGCTAAAAGTCCTGATTATTAACATGGAGTCTGGCTCTATACACGCTAAAAGTAGTGATTATTTACATGGAGTCTGGCTCTATACACGCTAAAAGTAGTGATTATTTACATGGAGTCTGGCTCTATACACGCTAAAAGTAGTGATTATTTACATGGAGTCTGGCTCTATACACGCTAAAAGTCCTGATTATTAACATGGAGTCTGGCTCTATACACACTAAAAGTCCTGATTATTTACATGGAGTCTGGCTCTATACACGCTAAAAGTCCTGATTATTTACATGGAGTCTGGCTCTATACACGCTAAAAGTAGTGATTATTTACATGGAGTCTGGCTCTATACACGCTAAAAGTAGTGATTATTTACATGGAGTCTGGCTCTATACACACTAAAAGTCCTGATTATTAACATGGAGTCTGGCTCTATACACACTAAAAGTCCTGATTATGTACATGGAGTCTGGTGGGTTTGGTGATGGTGATTTCGGGGCTGTTTGATGTTAAACTAAAAGGATCTTACTCTTTAACTAAAAGGTCTATCTCTGTAGGGATCCATCCCATAATGTTGTCAGATTCTTACCCTATAACATGTCTCTGCCTGTCTGTGTCTCAGGTGGGCCTGGCTGTCTCAGCAGGGACGTCCTGAAAGGGGGCGTATCCCTGATGACATCAGCGCTCTTCTTCCCGCTCCTGGTGTGGGGGGGGTTTGTCTTCCTGCCGTTCGACGCCCCGCTGATGGACGGCGCAGCGCTCCGACTCGTCTACGCTCTACGCTGCTCCGTGTTTGCCACCGTCCCCATCGTCCTCGGTGAGTAGGACACCTGTCTGTCTGTCTGCCTGTCTCTCTACTCGGGCTGGGTATCCCCACTGATTCCCTGACATTCCGGGATATGAACACCTGTTTCCCAGGTGAAAGTCTTAATATCAGATGACTCAAAGATGTCTTACTGTCTGTCTGTCTGTCTGTCTGTCTGTCTGTCTGTCTGTCTGTCTGTCTGTCTGTCTGTCTGTCTGTCTGTCTGTCTGTCTGTCTGTGTCTCTCTCTCTCTCTCTCTCTCTCTCTCTCTCTCTCTCTCTCTCTCTCTCAGGCTGGTTGGTGCTTGGCGTCAGTCGGCTCAGGTCCACTGTGATTCGTCCTCGGTTTGATGATGAATTGAAGGAGGCAGAGCCTCAGGACGTCACCGTCCACCGGCGCTTTGTCTCTGACTCCGCCTCCTTGTTCCTGATCTACTTCCAGCAGCTGGTCGTCATGGCGATGTACCTGAGCCAGCACCAGCTGAAACTCGTCCCACTGCTGACCGTCGTCTTCGCCTTTGGACGGTGAGATTTCATCTAAATGAAGATAAAAGTAGTGATTATTTACATGGAGTCTGGTGGGTTTGGTGTCAGGACAAAAAAAATGTTTTAAACTTTCTGTCGCCAGGCCGTTTTACGCTGTAATTAAAGGTGCGTTTGTTTTGTGTCTCCAGGCTGGTTTACTGGGTGGCGGCGGCGTGCGGCAGCAGCGTCCGGGCGTTTGGTTTCGGCCTCTCCTTCCTGCCGAGTCTCGCCATGATGGGCGCCAACATCTACTTCCTGTTCACGTTGGAGGCGGGGGGGTCCATCTTTAGCCTGCCGCCAGGGGAGGACGCGCTGACTCCGCCCCCCGGCAGACAGAGGTTCTGGGGATGACATCATTTTTTGATGAACTGAAACTTAAAAACAGAATAAAATAAAAACTTTATTGTGTTTATAAAGTTTTATTTCTTCAGTCAGATAAATGTGTAAAGGCGTTAAGCCCCGCCCACTCCATCTGTTTGTTTCATTACATTTTTATTAACATTTGCAGTAGAAACCGGTTTTGTTGCGGAACTACTTCCTGTTTTCATTCTGTGAACTTCCTGTTGTCTGTTTGTGTTGCTACATTGATTTTGTAAAATCAGTTTTATTGATCATTAAATGTCTGATGCTCAGTTTAAAGTTTTTATAAAGTTTTTATATTTAAATCTGTCATTGAGTCACATGAAGCTGTTGTTTCTCCGGTTGAACCGGTCCGACGGACAGACGCCTCCACACAGGAAGTACCCACAGCCTGACTTCACAATAAAAGCACTTTTGAAAGGGTTGAGTTTTAACTACAGGCAGGAAGTTCATTCATTAAAAATATAAATAATCAGCATCGATTCTGAGTTATTTTCTTCAAAGTTGTTTTCACATTTTTGTTGCATTTTTGTCGTTTACATTTTTGGCACTTATTCCAACATCCCATAATTTGTGATAAATAAACTGTGACCCTAGGACAACAGGAAGTTCTCTGAGAGGACATTAGCTGCCCAGAGGCTTTCGGGGGTTTTGAGGTAAATCTCTCAGAAAATGCGACGCTTTTCAGTAAAAAGAAAAATGCAGATTAAAATAATTTTAGGGCATTATTATCTCGTATCTAGAGGGGGGTCATAGGCAGGAAACGCTTGGGGCGCTGGCAGTCCACGTGAGGAAAGAAAAGTCGGGAACTCCCCCTGACAAATACGATAAAAATAGCTAAATAAAAGTTGAAAAAAACTTCTGAAATGTTTCTAAAACATTAGGATAAAGCAGCGAATATAAACAGTCTGCAGGAAACAGTCTTTGATTTTTATTTTCTCTTCCTGTTTAGTTGAATAATTACAGTTTCTTGGCATCCTTTTTTATTTAAAGTCTCTTAAATGCAACGAATCTATATTTATTTATTAACTTTTACTTTTAGAGTTTAATATTCTGACTGAAAGCTGCATAAACTGATCTGAGTTCAGATGTGACTGTAAACTGCCTGCAGGCTTTTATTTTGAAGGTTGAGGTGTCAGCTGACAGGAGGAAGCTGTTTGTGTTCCCAGACAGAACGAGAGACTCGACGCGTTCAAACACTCAGTTTAAAGTTATGTGTTTATGTGTTTAATATGTAATATATGTAATATTTTGTGATGGATTCCGGTCCTGTGAGGAGGACGTCGTGTCTGCTGCGACTCAGACAAAACTGTCCCTTCAGGAAGCTCCGCAGACAGACATACGGTCAGTTTACTCATGTTTAAATAAAGTTTCATAAACTTTGTTAACACACTCACATTATTAAACATCAACTGAACAAACAAAGTTTGAAGTTTAGAGTTTCATCATCTAAACACTTGCAGTATTTTATTCTTTAGTTGTTATTCTTTAGACAACAGGAACTTTATTCTGAAATCCTCTCTGGGGGCTGCAGTGTTTCCCAGCATGCACTGGGGGCTGCACATAGACAGTAAAATGAATGGACAAAGTGATGCCGTATACTTCCAAGGGGGCAGGCTTCTCTACTCAGAGAGAAGCATAGACAGTATATAAAATGGACACAGCGATCCCGCTGTTTTTGACGGAGACAAGTTTTTTTTTTTTTAACTCTTTATTATACAACATTCGTACAAACAATCAAGGCACAATGTCTTAGTACATTTGTCCAAAACGTGTTAACAGCTTGAGGTAGAGACAATCTGTATAGAAAATAAAATAAAGAAAATAAAAAATAAATAAATAAATCAGATGCTAAGGGTCTTTTAATCCAGTAGGGAATGTAAGTCCAACAAATACAAGAGTCTTTTGGCGTTTTCCTCCGTCATATAATGTAAAGATGTAGCAAAAAGCTTAAGATCATTCTTCCAACCATTGATGTAGGGTTTGACCTTCAAATATTTGCACCTATGAATAAAATGTTTACAATGATCAATCAAGTTGTTTATCAGGAATTCTAGATTTTTATCCTTTAAAAATATTCCAGTTTTGATTGACATTTCGTTTAAAGGTTGAAGCAGTATATCTTTAGAGTGAAGCCAGCAATGAAAAGACAGCCACAATTCATTAATCGGTTCACACTGAAAGAAAATATGTTCGACCGTCTCAATATCGCTCTCACAGAAAACACAAGAGTTATTTTCCCAATTAAATTTAACATGTAGGAAGTGATTAGATGGATAAATATCATTTAATATTTTAAACGTCACTTCTTTGGCTTTTGGAGGGAGAGGATACGATAAGAATCGTTTCCTAATCTTTCTTGCCTCTTCATCACTGTAATCTCGGAGAACATATTTTCTTTTCAGTTGAAAGGGATAATATTTTATACATAATACACGTTTAATAAATTTGTTAGAGAACTGTTTGCTATTCAAACTGACACCTTCAACACAAAGAGGCCTCATCTCTGATATAACATTTGCATGAACCAAAAGTTGTTTGGTCATTGTTTTAAAGGGAATTGGAATGGCTTTCATTACTTTAGTATATTCTCTAAACGAACATTGAAGACTGTATTTGACACAGAATTCTGTATGGTTTAAAAATTCTCCAGAATCATCCATTAATTGAGACACATTCCAAATTCCTTTTTCCATCCAAGTACCTAAAAACAATGACTTCCTATTGGATAAAATGTATCTGTTGTTCCATAGGGGTGTATTCTGGGGAGTAAAATTGTGTTTAAAAATCAAATTCCAATAGAGGAGAACTTGCTGGTAAAAATCTGATAGCTTCGTTGGTAGTTTACATAGATCATAATCACATCGCAATAAAAAATGAATACCTCCCAACTTCTTGAAAATTGCATCCGGTATGGTGAACCAAAAAGAGCGCTCGTTTGAAGTATATGAATTCAGCCATGTTAATTTAAGAGCACCGTTCATAACCAAAAAATCAATTGCATTAAGTCCACCCTCTTCAACACTTTTAATCACATCCGCTTTCCTGATATAATGACATTTATTTTTCCAGATGAAGTTAAAATTTGTTTTGTTGATAAGTTGAGCCATTTTATCTGAAACCTCCAATGATAATGCAGGATATATCACTCTTGAGAGCCCTTCCATTTTAGATAAAAGGACCCTTCCAAATATGGTAATGTCCCTTTAACCATGAATTAAGAATGGTCTTATATTGCTCTACTCTTTTACAAATATTTTCTTTCTCTCGTAATTCTTTATTTTTGGTAACAATAATACCCAAATATTTGACTTGTGATTTAACCTTTATGTTACAGATTACATGAGCCGGCTGATCATGTAAAGTGAATAATTCGCATTTATCAATATTTAATTTCAATCCTGCTGCTTTAGAGAATTGATTAATAGAGTCTAATACTTTGGGGATCTGCCTTTCATTTTTCAAAAATAACGTTGAATCGTCCGCAAATTGACTTATGACAATTTGTTTGCCCAAAATGTTTATGCCTTCTGTACCATTATTTTTAATCATAATTGACATAAGTTCAGCAACCAAGATGAATAATAAAGGGGAGCTATTGCAACCTTGTCTAATGCCTCTTTCAACTTTAAATCTCGGACAGGTACCATGTTCCAAAGCTACACAACTGTTAATGTCACTGTATAACATGCCAATTAGATTTATAAATTTTCTACCAAATCCAAAGTATTCAAGAGTTTATAGAATAAATGGGTGCTCTACCGAATCAAAGGCTTTGTAAAAATCAAGAAATAAAATATATCCACTTTCTATAAACAGATGACTGTAATCTATCAAATCTAAAACCAGCCTTATGTTATTGTGGACAGATCTTCCACCAAGAAACCCAGACTGAGTTTCACTTATTATCTGGGACAAACCTAATTTGAGTCTAGTTGCAATACATCCAGAAAGCATCTTATAGTCAGTGTTGAGTAATGTAATTGGTCTGAGATTATCTAGAATTCTTTTGTCTTTGCCAGATTTTGGAATAAGAGTTATCAAACCTTGTTTCATAGTTGGCATCAATTGTCTTTTCTCTATGCATTCTTGTAGTGCCTTGAACAGCATATTTCTAATATCATTCCAAAAAAACTTATAAAAGCTAGCAGTGAGTCCATCAGAGCCCGGGGATTTGTTTACTAACAATTTCAAATTAACAGCATCCAGTTCTTCTATTCTTAAATCTGATTCACAAATTCCTTTAAATACATCATCAATGGTTGGTATGAAATGTACGACTTTGTCAAAGAAGCTATTGGAATCAGTACAGGAGTATGCAGATGTATAGAGCTTACTGTAAAAGGTGAAAACTTCATTTTCTATTACTTTAGTTTGATTACATTCAATTCCCTCTATCAGTAAGCTTGTTATTGCTTTCTTTTCCTGTCTTCTCTTTTCTAAGTTGCAGAAATATGAAGTGTTTTTTTCTCCCTCCTCAATCCATTTAGCTCTTGACCTTACAAATGCACCTTGAGCTCTTTTAAGATATATATTATCTAATTGGGATTGTAATTTCATTAGTTTCTCCCTGTCTTCACTACTCAATTCAGGCCTACTACAGCACTGGCTGATTTCATAAAACAGGTTGCTTTCTTCTTTTCTCCTTTCCTTATTAAGCTCCTTGCTAAATTTTATAGAAAATTCTCTAACTTTATATTTTACATATTCCCACTTGTTGCAATAGTTATTTATGGATTCTGTAGTTTCAATTTCATTAATTATTTCTTTTATTTTGGAACAGTAATCCTTATTTTTGAGCAAATTAGTATTACATTTCCAGTACCCTTTGTTGTTCCTTTTCCTACAAGTTGGATTTAGTGTTACTTCTGTTATACAGTGATCCGTTAAGGGGGCTTTGGAAATTGAAGCTTGAAAGGCAAACTCTCCGAATGAACTAGCAGCCAGCCAGTAGTCAATTCTAGATTTACATGTACCATTGGGTTTATACCATGTGTATTGTTTTTCTTCCGGGTTTAAGACTCTCCATATATCAACCAGGGAGTTACTATTCATAAATTCTCTAATTATGGGGTTGTAATGATTGTTGTAAAATTTAGAAGGCCATCTATCTTTCCATTCATCCGGGGTCATATTCCAATCACCTCCCATTAGAATTAAATCTGTGGGGTGGAGGGCTTTAAGTTCTAATACAGTATTAGTAATCTTATCAAGCATTTGTTTGTTTTGAGTAACAGTTCTATATCCATACACATTTGTTAATATGAGAAAATGGCTTTCAACTTTTAACACGACCGTTAGCCAGTGACCTTCCCCATCTGCTCTGAATGTGATTATGTCTCCTGGGAACCTATTAAAACAGATTGCTACACCAGCAGATTTATTGGTTCCGTGACTAAACAATATTCGATCACCCCATTGGTTAGTCCAAAATTTCACGTCTGAGTCGGAAGAATGCGTTTCTTGCAGTAAAATGCATTGTGTTTTACGCCCTTTGCAAAATAAAAATAAAGCTTTTCTCTTAACTAAGTCTTTAAGACCCCTCACATTTAACGTAGCAGAAGAAAAAGTGCAATTGAACATTAAGATGGATAAATAATGAACGAATCCAACACAGAACTCAGAAGTAACTTGGAAAAGTTGTCCTACGCTGTAAGTAACACATAAAGTGTCCCATGTTATTCTATTACACTCGTATGTTTTTAAGTCAAACCTTTTATTCCTATTTAGCCAATTTGTCGACCCTCTATGTATCCATGAGGTCCACGGTAGTAAGCACGTTTTCCTTCGCGGCGAGCTTGCTCAATCTGCGGCCACAGGTTCTTCCTCGCCTCTCTGTCCTCCAGTGGTAGCATCTCAGCGAAGCGGACGCCTTTCTCCTTGCATACCGGGGAATCCTTGCTTCTGCGCCATATCTCTTCTTTGACCAGCCTCCGGGCAAAAAGAATGACCACATGTCGGTTTTTATTGTCCTCCTTTCGGCCAACCCGGTGGACAATGTCAACGGCGTCTTCTAGCTGGCGCGTTTCCATGTCGGGAGCAATCTTAGAGAAGAGGTGTGTGATGTCTGCTCTGATATTTTCATCGTTCTTCTCTTTCAGGCCTTTAAGTTTCAGACACCATCTCATCTTGTATCTCTCTTGCTCCCTGACCCTCTCCTTCAGCTCTTTGTTCTCCTTTTTCAGGAGTTCGCTTTGCGACTCCAGATCATTAATTTTCTTCTTGCATTCTTTGACTTCTTCCGCATGAAATTGAACCGCTTTAGTTAAGCTTGCAATCATACAGCTACTTTGTTTAGCTTGCTCCTTGAGATGTGCTAATTGCTTGTCAAAGTTTTTTTCCATGCTTTGAATAGCTTCCAGTATGGCCAGGTTAGAGACCTCCGCCTCTTTGTCACTTTTGGTCTTCTTACCGACTGGAATCTTGCTCGGTGTTGTGGGGACGGACCCAGCATCTTTTCTTTTGTTAGCCATACTAACTTCCATCGCGTAGTCATGGTCGGCGGTTATGTCGTGGACAACAACTTTTTCTGCATCTTTTGACATTCGCTCAGTTGAACTCGGTATTTCTTGGGTTTTCACATTACTTACATCGTCAATTATCAGTTTGGCAGGTTTCAAAACTTTTTTTGCTTCCATTTCAAGAGTTTGAGTGTAAATTATTAAGTGAAAATTCTAAGTTTTGGGACAAGTTTGCTGCAGCCTTAGATGAGGGTTGCTGCTCAACACGCCATCTTGCCGGAAGCCTTGACGGAGACAAGTGAAGCCTCTTACCAGCACTTTTCCGGTGATGGGAAAGTGTTACTGAGCGTTACTGCGCAGCCTCAAACTGAGCTTGATGACGTAGATGTGACGTGAGCAACGTGTCTGAACGTTGTAAGTCTTCTGGTAGCTGTGCCAAGAGAAATCTCAATCATTCCCAATCTATCAGAGACGGAGAGCGTAGGTATATGTAAGGAGATAACATAGGCACAGGCTAATTATTGATCACTAAAATGCTAGTTAACATTAGTAATTAAACTAAACAGCTGATGTAAGTCCAAACTGCCTGCGAGCTTCTCCTGTACTGTACGGTAATTCCTCTACTATGAGACAGTAAGTCTCGTGGTTATGACCCAACCGTTAGCCTATTTTTATAAAAACGTCTGCTACGGAGCCATAACGTGAGGTACAAGGTAACGGAGCCTTTTATACATCATCGTGTTTCTTTAGAATCTTCCCTTTATGACGTCATGAGGGGAAAGGTTACCTCCCCTTTCTCTGCTTTACCCGCCCAGAGAATCCCCCCCCCCCCCCCCCCCATGAGAAAGAGACATCATGGCTTGCAAACGAGCGAAGCATGGCAGTTGGTCAAGGCTACAGTATTAGGGGACCACTAAGGCCTATATAAAAGAGACTTCAGATACAGTATTAGGGGACCACTAAGGTCTATATAAAGAGACTTCAGATACAGTATTAGGGGACCACTAAGGCCTATATAAAAGAGACTTCAGATACAGTATTAGGGGACCACTAAGGTCTATATAAAAGAGACTTCAGATACAGTATTAGGGACCACTAAGGTCTATATAAAAGAGACTTCAGATACAGTATTAGGGGACCACTAAGGTCTATATAAAAGAGACTTCAGATACAGTATTAGGGGACCACTAAGGCCTATATAAAAGAGACTTCAGATACAGTATTAGGGACCACTGAGGTCTATATAAAAGAGACTTCAGATACAGTATTAGGGGACCACTAAGGTCTATATAAAAGAGACTTCAGATACAGTATTAGGGGACCACTAAGGTCTATATAAAAGAGACTTCAGATACAGTATTAGGGACCACTAAGGTCTATATAAAAGAGACTTCAGATACAGTATTAGGGGACCACTAAGGTCTATATAAAAGAGACTTCAGATACAGTATTAGGGGACAACTAAGGCCTATATAAAAGAGACTTCAGATACAGTATTAGGGGACCACTAAGGTCTATATAAAAGAGACTTCAGATACAGCATTAGGGGACCACTAAGGTCTATATAAAAGAGACTTCAGATACAGCATTAGGGGACCACTAAGGTCTATATAAAAGAGACTTCAGATACAGTATTAGGGGACCACTAATGTCTATATAAAAGAGACTTCAGATACAGTATTAGGGGACCACTAAGGTCTATATAAAAGAGACTTCAGATACAGTATTAGGGGACCACTAAGGCCTATATAAAAGAGACTTCAGATACAGTATTAGGGGACCACTAAGGTCTATATAAAAGAGACTTCAGATACAGTATTAGGGACCACTAAGGTCTATATAAAAGAGACTTCAGATACAGTATTAGGGGACCACTAAGGTCTATATAAAAGAGACTTCAGATACAGTATTAGGGGACCACTAAGGCCTATATAAAAGAGACTTCAGATACAGTATTAGGGGACCACTAAGGTCTATATAAAAGAGACTTCAGATACAGTATTAGGGACCACTAAGGTCTATATAAAAGAGACTTCAGATACAGTATTAGGGGACCACTAAGGTCTATATAAAAGAGACTTCAGATACAGTATTAGGGGACCACTAAGGTCTATATAAAAGAGACTTCAGATACAGTATTAGGGGACCACTAAGGTCTATATAAAGAGACTTCAGATATAGTATTAGGGGACCACTAAGGTCTATATAAAAGAGACTTCAGATACAGTATTAGGGGACCACTAAGGTCTATATAAAAGAGACTTCAGATACAGTATTAGGGGACCACTAAGGTCTATATAAAAGAGACTTCAGATACAGTATTAGGGATCACTAAGGCCTATATAAGAGACTTCAGATACAGTATTAGGGATCACTAAGGCCTATATACGAGACTTCAGATACAGTATTAGGGGACCACTAAGGTCTATATAAGAGACTTCAGATACAGTATTAGGGGACCACTAAGGCCTATATAAGAGACTTCAGATACAGTATTAGGGGACCACTAAGGCCTATATAAAAGAGACTTCAGATACAGTATTAGGGGACCACTAAGGTCTATATAAAAGAGACTTCAGATACAGCATTAGGGGACCACTAAGGTCTATATAAAAGAGACTTCAGATACAGCATTAGGGGACCACTAATGTCTATATAAAAGAGACTTCAGATACAGTATTAGGGGACCACTAATGTCTATATAAAAGAGACTTCAGATACAGTATTAGGGGACCACTAAGGTCTATATAAAAGAGACTTCAGATACAGTATTAGGGGACCACTAAGGCCTATATAAAAGAGACTTCAGATACAGTATTAGGGGACCACTAAGGTCTATATAAAAGAGACTTCAGATACAGTATTAGGGACCACTAAGGTCTATATAAAAGAGACTTCAGATACAGTATTAGGGGACCACTAAGGTCTATATAAAAGAGACTTCAGATACAGTATTAGGGGACCACTAAGGCCTATATAAAAGAGACTTCAGATACAGTATTAGGGGACCACTAAGGTCTATATAAAAGAGACTTCAGATACAGTATTAGGGACCACTAAGGTCTATATAAAAGAGACTTCAGATACAGTATTAGGGGACCACTAAGGTCTATATAAAAGAGACTTCAGATACAGTATTAGGGGACCACTAAGGTCTATATAAAAGAGACTTCAGATACAGTATTAGGGGACCACTGAGGTCTATATAAAAGAGACTTCAGATACAGTATTAGGGGACCACTGAGGTCTATATGAAAGAGACTTCAGATACAGTATTAGGGGACCACTGAGGTCTATATAAAAGAGACTTCAGATACAGTATTAGGGGACCACTGAGGTCTATATAAAAGAGACTTCAGATACAGTATTAGGGGACCACTGAGGTCTATATAAAAGAGACTTCAGATACAGTATTAGGGGACCACTGAGGTCTATATGAAAGAGACTTCAGATACAGTATTAGGGGACCACTAAGGTCTATATAAAAGAGACTTCAGATACAGTATTAGGGGACCACTGAGGTCTATATAAAGAGACTTCAGATACAGTATTAGGGGACCACTGAGGTCTATATGAAAGAGACTTCAGATACAGCATTAGGGGACCACTAAGGTCTATATAAAAGAGACTTCAGATTCAGTATTAGGGGACCACTAAGGTCTATATAAAAGAGACTTCAGATACAGTATTAGGGGACCACTAAGGTCTATATAAAAGAGACTTCAGATACAGTATTAGGGGACCACTAAGGCCTATATAAAAGATACTTCAGATACAGTATTAGGGGACCACTAAGGTCTATATAAAAGAGACTTCAGATACAGTATTAGGGGACCACTAAGGTCTATATAAAAGAGACTTCAGATACAGTATTAGGGGACCACTGAGGTCTATATAAAAGAGACTTCAGATACAGTATTAGGGGACCACTGAGGTCTATATGAAAGAGACTTCAGATACAGTATTAGGGGACCACTGAGGTCTATATAAAAGAGACTTCAGATACAGTATTAGGGGACCACTGAGGTCTATATAAAAGAGACTTCAGATACAGTATTAGGGGACCACTGAGGTCTATATAAAAGAGACTTCAGATACAGTATTAGGGGACCACTGAGGTCTATATGAAAGAGACTTCAGATACAGTATTAGGGGACCACTAAGGTCTATATAAAAGAGACTTCAGATACAGTATTAGGGGACCACTGAGGTCTATATAAAGAGACTTCAGATACAACATTAGGGGACCACTAAGGTCTATATAAAAGAGACTTCAGATTCAGTATTAGGGGACCACTAAGGTCTATATAAAAGAGACTTCAGATACAGTATTAGGGGACCACTAAGGTCTATATAAAAGAGACTTCAGATTCAGTATTAGGGGACCACTAAGGCCTATATAAAAGAGACTTCAGATACAGTATTAGGGGACCACTGAGGTCTATATGAAAGAGACTTCAGATACAGTATTAGGGGACCACTGAGGTCTATATAAAAGAGACTTCAGATACAGTATTAGGGGACCACTGAGGTCTATATAAAAGAGACTTCAGATACAGTATTAGGGGACCACTGAGGTCTATATAAAAGAGACTTCAGATACAGTATTAGGGGACCACTGAGGTCTATATGAAAGAGACTTCAGATACAGTATTAGGGGACCACTAAGGTCTATATAAAAGAGACTTCAGATACAGTATTAGGGGACCACTGAGGTCTATATAAAGAGACTTCAGATACAACATTAGGGGACCACTAAGGTCTATATAAAAGAGACTTCAGATTCAGTATTAGGGGACCACTAAGGTCTATATAAAAGAGACTTCAGATACAGTATTAGGGGACCACTAAGGTCTATATAAAAGAGACTTCAGATTCAGTATTAGGGGACCACTAAGGCCTATATAAAAGAGACTTCAGATACAGTATTAGGGGACCACTAAGGTCTATATAAAGAGACTTCAGATACAGTATTAGGGGACCACTAAGGTCTATATAAAAGAGACTTCAGATTCAGTTTTAGGGGACCACTAAGGCCTTAGTGAATGACCTTTTCACTAAGGAGAACTTGGATTTTCTGTTCATTACGGAGACATGGCAGCGAGAAAACGAGCACTTTCATCTTAAAGAACTATGCCCCCCGGACTGCTCCGTGTTTGGGACTCCTCGGCTGGCATGCCGTGGAGGCGGACTTGCGCTGGTTGTTCGGGATTCTTTCGGCTGCAGTTTGATGGTCACCGCTTCGTTCAACTCCTTTGAGCTGCAGATGTGTAAGGTTGGAAAATTACACCCCTTTTACTGTGTTTTAGTTTATCGACCTCCTGGTCCTGCACGTGCATTTCTTGACGATTTCTCTGAGTTTTTAACGACTATAATCAAACTAGATCGCGTTTTAGTCCTTGGTGACTTTAATCTGCATATTGACGATCCCTCTTGTTCGATTGCAGCTGATCTGTTGACTATTATGGATTCTTTCAATTTTGTACAGCATGTTTCTGGCCCCACGCATAAAAAAGGCCACACGTTAGATCTGGTTTTCTCTTATGGCCTAAACATTGATAATCTGAGTGTTGACGATTTTCAAATTAGTGACCATTGCTGTATTTCTTTTAATTTGTCACTTACCACAATGCCTACTGTTTGTAATGTTGTAACAGAAAAACGCATCATTAGTGAGAGAACACCTAGTGATTTCTCTGCCTCTTTTGACTCTCGCTCCTTTGTTGAATGTGATGATGATTCATTTGTGGAAAGTTTCAACAACCACTGTCTGTCAGTTTTGGATATGGTAGCGCCTGTTAAAAAGATTTCTGGGTCACAGAAAAAGGCCCTCCCTTGGATAAATGATAACATCTGTAGTTTTAGGAGAAAATGTCGGAAGACAGAGCGCCTGTGGAAAGCCACTAAATTAGAGGTACATAGACTCCATTTAAAAGACATGATGCTGGATCTGAATGAATTGATGAAGCAGGCTCGCTCATCTTATTTTTCTAACCTTGTGTCAGGAAATAAGAAAAATCCCAAAGTCTTGTTTGACACCATTGAGAATCTTACTGCACCTTCAGCTCCTCTTGTGCCGGTGTACACACAAGAGGACTTTAACAACTTTTTGTCGTTCTTTGTGAACAAAGTACATGACATTAGGGCCAGTGTTAATTCTCCACTCATTAGTGTTTGTTCTACTGAGTTTTCACCTGTGTCATCTTGGTCGTCCTTCACTCCTGTCAGCCTACAGGATGTAAAGACTATAACAGGAAATATGAAACCGTCTTCGAGCCCCGCCGACATTGTCCCAACAACTCTATTGTTGAAAACGTTTGATATTGTCGGCCCCTGTGTGGAAAAAATAATGAATCTGTCACTTAGATCTGGCTCAGTTCCCAGCTACTTCAAACATGCTATGGTAAAGCCGATCCTTAAAAAGCCCAATCTTGACCCTTCAGAACCTAAAAACTACAGGCCCATATCAAAACTCCCATTTATCTCCAAAATTTTGGAAAAAGTCGTGGCATGCCAGCTGACCTCCTTTATGGAGCAGCATGACTTGTTTGATACTTTTCAGTCTGGTTTCCAGTGAAACAGCTCTTATCAAAGTCTCTAGTGATGTGATGATGGCAGCAGACTCCGGCCGCTACACTGTACTTGTACTACTTGATTTGACTTCTGCTTTTGACACTGTGGATCACAGTATACTGATCAATCGGCTTCATAATGAGATGGGACTATCAGGATCTGTCCTTCAGTGGTTCTCTTCCTATATACATGACAGAACCTTTAACGTTGCTGTAAACAATGTACAGTCTGATGTAACCAATTTGTCCTGCGGAGTGGCACAAGGGTCCGTTTTGGGTCCTATTTTGTTTTTACTGTACATTTTGCCACTTGGTCAAATTATTGGTTGTTTCAAGGATGTATCATACCATTTCTATGCAGATGATGTCCAGACTTACAACGTTCAGACACGTTGGTCACATCTACGTCATCAAGCTCAGTTTGAGGCTGCGCAGTAACGCTCAGACATCACCGGGGAAGTGACCTCACTGGTCTCCGTCCAGAGCAGCGGGATCTAACCCATTTCTTTAACTGTCTATGGTTTTAAAGCTTTAGTTATGTAACTAATAATAAAGAGTCAGTTAGTTTGGAGAGTTTACTCTGAAACAGTTTCCTTCCATGTTCAGAATATAAGAATTAAAGAAAAAAAGGCTAAGACGATGTTTGTGTCTCCTTGTCTCCTCTCGGGACGCGAAATTACGAATCCCACTATGGGAACGCCAAGACCCGCCCTTCAATCACTACTATTGGCCAGGCGTCCAAGGTAACGTGACCCCATTTGTTCATGTCCTATCCCCTGACCAATCCGCTATCCTAACCTTAACCACTCAAGGTGAAATGCCTAACCCCAACCAATCGAGCTGCTTCGGAGTGCGGGTCTTGGTGTTGCCATAGTGGGATTTTTGCTCTCGGGACCCCGAAGTCATGAGAGGAGAGAGGAGGAAGTTGGTGTAATGAAACGCTCCCGCTGGCCTTTCATCACTTCCTGTTTCCGTTTGATCAGATGTGTCAGCAGCAAACTCTTCTCCCATTGGCTCCCACTGGAACAACGTAGCCCCACCCACCGGCAGCCAGCCAATCACAGAGAAGTCACAGCCCCTCCCCCATCCCTCCTGCTGCCAGAGGGTCTCTTCTCCCGACCAATCAGAGGCAGCCGCAGGTCAGTGGCCACAACAATCAGAACAGGACACAAGGACAGGCAGACAAAGAGAGAGACAGACAGGCGGAAAATAAGATCACAAAAGAAAACCCTTACTAAATAAATATGCTGTTCATGTTTCTCCTGATTTTTACCGTCTGACCTGCAGATGTTCCCATGGAGGAGGAGACCCAGCAGAACCATACCCACCAGAACCAGGGGAACCCCGAGGACCGAGCGGAGGACTGTATGGGTGAGTGTTTCCTTTAAATTGATTCTTGTATCAGGATTTCTTTTGCAGCGATTATTAAAATGTATTATTTTTCCCCAGAATTGATATTCTTTCTTCATGTTTTATTAGACTATATTATTTTATTTAAATGTAAAAAAATGTGAAAAAAAACCCACAAATGAAACCGGTCCAGGTTCAGGACTCTGAGGTCTAAGGAAACTGTCGGTTGAATACTTTTAGAATCACAACACCAATCCAATCTGCAGCCGTAGTTTCTTTCCTGAACACTGTTTGAGAAGAAATGCAGAAGAAGAGTATTTTGTCGTGTTGACACATTGTTTTTCTTCTTCCTGTTTCAGATCTGGACGATGACGTTGATCCTGAAACTGGAGAGAAAGCGCAGGGATGAGCCAACCAATCAGAGACGGTATAAAGACAGACTGTAATAAACACGGACGCCGTCCCTGGGACGTCTCCCTTCCAGTCCGCCACGCAGGAAGTTATCTGGGCTTTAAAGCAAACTGTAGTCAATACCAACTAAAACAAGACCAGAGGGTATCAAGACCAACTAAAACTAGACCAGAGGGTATCAAGGCCAACTAAACCTAGACCAGAGGGTATCAAGACAAACTAAAACTAGACCAGAGGGTATCAAGATCAAGACCAACTAAAACTAGACCAGAGGGTATCAAGACCAACTAAAACTAGACCAGAGGGTATCAAGACCAACTAAACCTAGACCAGAGGGTATCAAGACAAACTAAAACTAGACCAGAGGGTATCAAGATCAAGACCAACTAAAACTAGACCAGAGGGTATCAAGACCAACTAAACCTACACCAGATGGTATCAAGACCATCTAAACCTAGACCAGAGGGTATCAAGACCAACTAAAACAAGACCAGAGGGTATCAAGACCAACTAAAATGAGACCAGAGGGTATCAAGACCAACTAAAACTAGACCAGAGGGTATCAAGACCAACCAAACCTAGACCAGAGGGGTTTAGACCAAGACTTTGAGGGGTCAAGGCCGAGACTTTGAGGGGTGAAGACCGAGACTTTGAGAGGTGTAGACCGAGACTTTGAGGGGTGTAGACCAAGACATTGAGGGGTGTAGACCGAGACATTGAGGGATTGAGACCGAGACTTTGAGGGGTTGAGACCGAGACTTTGAGGGGTTTAGACCGAGACATTGAGGGGTTTAGACCGAGACTTTGAGGGGTTTAGACCGAGACTTTGAGGGGTTTAGACCGAGACTTTGAGGGGTTGAGAGCGAGACTTTGAGGGGTTGAGACCGAGACTTTGAGGGGTTTAGACCGAGACATTGAGGGGTTTAGACCGAGACTTTGAGGGGTTTAGACCGAGACATTGAGGGGTTTAGACCGAGACTTTGAGGGGTTTAGACCGAGACTTTGAGGGGTTTAGACCGAGACTTTGAGGTGTTTAGACCGAGACTTTGAGGGGTTGAGACCGAGACTTTGAGGGGTTTAGACCGAGACATTGAGGGGTTTAGACCGAGACTTTGAGGGGTTTAGACCAAGACATTGAGGGGTTTAGACCGAGACTTTGAGGGGTTTAGACCGAGACTTTGAGGGGTTTAGACCGAGACTTTGAGGGGTTTAGACCGAGACTTTGAGGGGTTTAGACCGAGACTTTGAGGGGTTTAGACCGAGACTTTGAGGGGTGTAGACCGAAGGAGACGGACATCCAGCAGCACCAGAGCAATCCCAGAAGAGGAACGTGGTCGATATATTATAGACTGTTACATTAGATTTCGAGGAAATAGATTTTGTTACATTAGATTTTGCGTAACTGCCAGACAACTTTGAGCCACAACAGTTTATTTACGATTATTTTTTGGGGCTTTTCCCTGTATTATATAGTGACAGTGGATAGACATGAAAGGGGGAGAGAGATGGGGGATGACACGCAGCAAAGGGCAGCAGGTCAGATTCTAACCCGGGCCACTGCAGGACTTGGCCTACATGGGGCGAGATAGAGGTCCCCCCACACAACTGTTTTTTATCCAAAGAAAGACAGATCATTAAAGTGTTAAAAGATGATCAGTCGTTATATTTTGGATATTTGAAGGTTTTATGTTCTGATTAACTTTGTTTTATATTTCAGGTATTTTGTGTTAAAAATTAAAGTTGTTTCCATGACAACAGACAAACAATTTTTAATGAAAAAAATGTTTTATTGTAAAAGAGAGAAAAAACATTAAATAATCTGATATTTTCATATTTACAGTTTGCCTTTGTTCATTAGACACATCTGTGAATCCTTTCACAATAAAAGTTCCAGGATCATTTAATCTGCTGCTGAGCCTGCAGCTCTTCTGACTGGGTAACGTCAGTCTTCTTCCTCATTGGCTGCTGCTGGCTCAGGGGGCGGAGCCTCGTCCTCGGAGCCGGTCTGACGAGCCGCTGTCCGGAACAAACGCATCAAATCCCGAAAGCGGCGAGAAACCTGCAGACAGGAACAAGAGTCAGGCTGCGTTCAGACAGGAACAAGAGTCAGGCTGCTGCGTTCAGACAGGAACAAGAGTAGGGTCGGGTATCGTTTGGGTTTTTTCCGATACCGGTGCTAAAACGATACTTTTAAAACGGTGCCTGAATCGGTGCCTGAACCGAAATATATATAATATAATAAAAGGAGCACAAAACGACAGCGACATTAAAGAACGGCTTGTTTATTGCTAAGGACATTTGGTCAAAATTAAATGATTGATTAATAATGTAATAATAACTTATAACTAGTGCTGGGCGGTATACCGGTTTGTACCATATAGCGGTATTAATTTCCCGTATGATATTCATTTTTCACATACCGCGTAGAGCGCTACAGCCGAAGTAATCTGCGAGTGACTTGAGAACAGGAGCCGTGTTAACTGCGTACCCTTCTCACTCATGGTAGTAACTTTAGAACACAACAATTAATAACCCACAACTAACACTCTTTTACAGGATAAAACACCATAGCACACAACTATTTGTGACTTAAACTATTTCAAACACTAGTAATTTTACATTTACAAATTTACACCGCCGAACGGCATGCTGGGTAACATTATAACTGCTAGCTAGCCAGGTAGCAGAACAGTCTGTTAAGCTGGGAAAGGCTCCGGTCACTACTGTACATTCAAGAACACAGAAGAAAGTTAGAGGATGAAGAAAGACACACGGAGATACACCAGAACAACGTACGCTTAAGAGAGGAGCCGTCTGTTGGTCCCAAGTTTTTTGTTTCTAAAAAATGTGACATAATTTAGCCACTGTGGTTGCCCGTCGCTAAACATTACTTGGTTGCGCTAACGTTACTTGGCTCCGTCAGACACCGCCTACCACACCGTTTCTTCCTAAAAGGGAGTTTTTCCTCGCCACTGTTGCACTGAATGCTTGCTCTTGGGGGAATTACTAGAATTGTTGGGTATTTAGTAAATCATAGAGTGTGGTCTAGACCTACTCTATCTATAAAGTGTCCTGAGATAACTCCTGTTATGATTTGATCCTATAAATAAAATTGAATTGTACGGGACTCTCACGCCGCCTCAAAAAACTCCCACAACTCTGATCTCTGTTACATGACGGGGCATTGGGGGGGAGTTTCTACACAAGTTCAGCCAGTCAGTCTCAACTTTTCATCGCAGGACCCCCCCTCCCCCGCAGCCTAAACATACTACCCCCATATTCAACATGGATTGGAAGAGCTGCGTTGTTTGTCTGTTCAGACTGAACAAGAGTTGCTGTGTGTCTCAATACAGATATATTAAACTAGAGCTGTACGATGTGAGGATATTATGGGATATCGTTGTTGAATATCTTGATAACGATATAACTCAGCATCTTCTTTTCTCGCAGAAAAATGTTTTTGTACGTTTGAGTGAAAGATTCTTACTCAAAAATATCTATCAATCTATTCAAATACGTGAGATTAATAAAACATTTGAGATTTATGTAAAGTACATGTTTTACTCAATCCTATGAAAGGACAAGAAAACATTTAAGACCTTTGTAAAGGAAATGTAAGACTTTTGCCTGTGCAACAACCAATCACCTCGCTGGCAGTCTTGTTGCCGAGCAGAGTAGAGATGGCCTGGAATGTGTTCTGATTGGCTCCCTCCTGCTGACACGTCGTCAGAATCACTCGATCTGCTTCTCTGAAACACAAACACAACCACAGGGTTAAAGTCAGTCTGAACCGGGGGGGGATGAGACCATATGCAACTAGAGCTCTTCTAACTTAATGGTGTAACTAAGATACCTGCTGAATAAATTATGATTCCATGGAGATGTAAAGAGAGGAGGAAGAGAAGGAGGAGGGTTACCTGGTCCAGAGGATTACTTTCTCTCCGCTCGCTGTCAAAGAAATGTTCTTAGCACAGACGGGGAGATCTGGGGGAGGAGACGAGGAGGAGACAGAGGCAGGGATGGAGGGAGGGATGGAGGAGACAGAGGGAGGGATGGAGGGAGAGGGAGGGATGGAGGAGACAGAGGGAGGGATGGAGGGAGAGGGAGTGATGGAGGGAGAGGAGGGAGGGATGGGAGAGGAGGCAGAGGGAGGGTTGGGAGAGGAGACAGAGGGAGGGATGGAGGGAGAGGAGGGAGAGGGAGTGATGGAGGGAGAGGAGGGAGGGATGGGTGAGGAGACAGAGGGAGGGATGGAGGGAGAGGAGACAGAGGGAGGGATGGAGGGAGAGGAGGGAGAGGGAGTGATGGAGGGAGAGGAGGGAGGGATGGGTGAGGAGACAGAGGGAGGGATGGAGGGAGAGGAGGGAGAGGGAGTGATGGAGGGAGAGGAGGGAGGGATGGGTGAGGAGACAGAGGGAGGGATGGAGGGAGAGGAGACAGAGGGAGGGATGGAGGGAGAGGGAGGGTTGGGAGAGGAGACAGAGGGAGGGATGGAGGGAGAGGAGACAGAGGGAGGGATGGAGGGAGAGGAGGCAGAGGGAGGGATGGAGGGAATAGTGATGGAGGTTTCCTCTCTCCTCCTCTTCACTGCCGGACTCTCCTCCTCCTCTTCATCATCCTCTTCATCATCCAGCTCCTCCTCCTCTTCCTCCTTCTCATCCATCAGAGGGAACGAGCCTTCCCATGATGCACCACTGCCGTCTGTCGACACAAACAGAGACGTTACAGACAGTTTAACATGGCAGAGGAACAGCTGGACCTACTCTTCATCATCTTCTCCACACACACACACACACACACACACACACACACACACACACACACACACACACCTGGTTGTGGACTGTCGTCCCCCTTCAGGTCCAGGTCTTTGTGGGCGGAGCTTATCTGAGAGTACAGCGGGTTGAGACTCTTCATAGCTCTGGACACGCCCCCTGAGGTCTGGACAGGAAATGAACAGGTCAGTCAGGCGGGTCACTTCCTGTCACCCTAAGGTGTTTTCCCACCGGAGGGATATTTGCAGTTCCTAGAACTAAAACATTCCTAGAACACTTTTTTCGTCGTGTTCCCACCGGACAAATTTGGGGATTTTTTAGTTCTTCTGGCCGTATTACGGGACTTTTTTAGCTCCTACTTCAGAGCAAGGTCTTTTCCCTTTTCCTAGGTCTACTTGATTGGTCTAAATTATAAGTCCCGCCCACTGCCAACCCAGATCTTGCGGCGCGCCGTCTGTACTTGCAGACAGAGCAACAGCGGGGCATTTTTAACAATTGTCACCATCTTATTCATCATTAAAGTCACTTCTGACAACGTTTTAGGTGAGAAATGAACTGTTTAGATTTTGAATATAGGCAGTCTTCCGAAAACTGTTGCCAAATTCAAAATTTGCTTCAAAGTTTTTGGAGTTGAGAAGCTCCATAAAGTGAAGGGACAACCAGCTGGTGGTGGCCGGGATCGCTTGCTCGCCAGCCGGCCTGTCATCCTGGGACGCCCCGCTGTAATCTGGAGGTCTCTCAGACCGGTCCGTAAATAAGAGGCTTTTATTTCACCGTTGACGGATTATTTGTTTAAATATCACAACACA
Source organism: Gymnocephalus cernua (assembly GCA_023631565.1). NCBI lineage: Eukaryota > Metazoa > Chordata > Actinopteri > Perciformes > Percidae > Gymnocephalus > Gymnocephalus cernua. The sequence continues at coordinate 274,174 of CM042429.1, forward strand.
TGTCCATCATAAGATTAACGGGAACGTGTGGTTAACTGTCTTTTTGCTGTTAAACTCCACAAGCGCCTGCGAGCTTGACCACCATCACACACACACACACACACACACACACACACACACACACACACACACACACACACACACACACACACACACACACACACACACACACACACACACACACACAGGCAGGCAGAGAGAGAGAGAGAGGGAGAGAGAACAGATTATGACATATACATTAGATTTAGTATATAGTTCATACTTTTTTTGGTGTATTTCTTTTCTGATTTTAATTAAGACCGTTGCTGCGCTTCCTACCAGTCCCTTTGGCCCTTAGTTCTTAGAACTGCTTAGAAGTGTACTTTTCCTCTAAAATGTACAAGTACTATCCTGTGGGAAAACGCCTCTAGATACCAACAGCTGGAGGCCGTATCTAGGTATGTATATCTATAACAGCTGATAATCAAACACGGAGGACAGACCTTGTTGCCATGGCAGTGAGAACATCCTTTCCTTCTGTGTCTGCTGGTCTTTGCCTCATCCGACCAATCACAGTCCTGGAACAAAAACAGTCTTTAACCAACCAATCACAGCCCTCCATCTGTGTTTTCAGACCTTGTAGTAAGCTAACACTAAGCTACTGTAGGCTACTTTATCAAGTTTTCCTTTCAGTGAAATACTGAGTAAATTTTATTCCCTTAACTCGACCAATCACAGCCCTTCTGTGAGTGTTTTCCGACCTTGTAGTTCCTGTGGGCGTCCATCTTCCTCCTCTGGCGCCGGCTCGTCATTGGTTGGATCTTAAGGCCCTCCTCTTCCTCCTCCAGCTCTGGGAGCGTCACTTCCTCAAAGCCGCAGCTGGCTCCGCCCCCTAACACGAGGCTGCCGCCCTCCACGCCGTCCGACCCGCCCCCTCCGTCCTCCGGCCAATGAGCTTCTTCAAACTGTCCTGGGCGGGCCGGAGGGGGGCGGAGCTCGTCGAAAAACACCCAGAATTCAGTCTGAAGATGGGTGTGGCCTTTCAGCAGCGCGGACATCTGAGCCTTCAGCTGAAACACAAACACATTGATAAATATCATCAAAAATAATAATTATATTATATAATACAGTATATGTTATAGTGTTCTGTGTGTTACCTCGGTGATGCTGTTTGGACTCAGGTCCGGACCGGTCTGCAGAGCTTTGATGATCTTCTGATAATGTGACGGATTATCTCCAAAACTGATCTCTAGCTGGCGCAGGAAACGCCGGCTACGTTCAAACGCCTGCTGCTCCTCAAACTGCACACGGGACAGAGGGTTACACCAGGGACAAGTTAGACCCAAACAGAAACAAAACTTAGCATCAAAAACGTTGAAAAAAGTAGCGAAAACGTCGAAGGAAATTTAAAAGAAATTTAAAGAGCGACAACATTTTTTGGGAAAAAAATGCAGAAAAAAGTGCCAAAAAAAAACAGAGCAAAAAACCATGCACCAAAAACAGCTGAGCTGTAAACACACCTGTGTTCATTAAAAACACTAACAGCTGGGAAACATCTGTAAACATCTGTTTTCTGCCTACCAGTCCGCACTGCAGCGCCTGCTCCGGATGCAGGAAGGCGGCGAAGTCTCGCAGCAGGTCCGTCCGCTCTCCCAGGACGCAGCGCAGCTTCCTGAACAACGACATCACTTCCTGTCTACCGCCCAGCTGCTCAAAGTCGTTGAGCAGAGACACAAACTCCTCCACCTGCCCAGGTACGTCCTGCAGCGCCTCGCGCACCTGAGGACACATGGGAAGGATGTTGATTTGGTTTAATTATCTATCTGCTGCAGGCACACAGTCACAGTCCAAGAACTTTACTTATCCCAACAGGACAATTTAATTTAGTAGAGAAACAGACGTTCTGAGTGTCACAATCACAGCGACAGATTAGTTCGGATTTACAGTGTCTCACCCTGTTGAGGGTTAGGGTGACTGTTGTGTGTGTCTCACCCTGTTGTGTGTGTCTCACCCTGTTGTGTGTGTCTCACCCTGTTGAGGGTTAGGGTAGTGCTGGGCGGTATGACCAAAAATTCATATCACGTTTTTTTCAAAATTATGCCGGTTTTCCGGTTTTTGACGGTTTTTTTTGTTCATGCATATTCAGATGTTCAATGCATTTTCTACTCGTTGAGAGAGGAATTACTGCAGTAAATTGACTTAATTGACTCATTACTCACCACTGTATTAAGCGGGACCATGTCACAGTGTTTCCCCTAGGATTTCTTTTAGCTGTGGTGGCAGGTATGCCAACCCTACGACTACAACCGACAGCTTTATTTGTTTTATCTTGTTGGTAAAAATGAGCAGAGTAGAGCTGAGTTTGGTAAAACAGCGCGGTGGACGAGAGCAGACAGCAGATTAAAATATCACTTTCTACATGTTTATGCCGGTCTATACAGGTGAGTGCATTGATAATTATTGACTTTTTACTCACGAAGGTTTTACCGTAACCTACTTACAGTAACGAGACTAGAGTTCATCTGCCCCCCCAGCGGCCGTTGGTAATCCTCGGTATCGTTCCCAGTCAGGTGCTGCACGTGTTTTAGATGTGTGTGTGCGTTAACGTTAACGCTGCTGCGTGTGTGTGTGGCGCGCAGGCAAGAATCCCGGCATGTGAATAGAGACAGGGGGCTGGGTTTGTGCTCTACCTGTGAAGCGCGTGTCCGCGCTATTCTCCGACAATCAACATTGATACCGTGGCGTGGCGGCAGAAATTTAACTGTGGTGGTGCGCCACTTGCCAATCAACGTAGGGGAAACACTGATGTCTTTAGCTCGGTGGTTGGTGATGGAGTTTGTAATCTGCTTTTTCTGTCATAGCAAGTCCCTCTAGCAAACGCGTCTTTAAGTGACATTTGGCTCGACTTTTCTTTAGCTTTCCCCGTGTTACCTGCTGATGTGGAGGGCGCTGAGCCTGCTGACTTTAATTTCATACATTCTTGATATTCCAAGACGTGTTTGCAGCTGAGGTGGTGGAGCAAATTGCTCGTGTTGCCGCCTTTGGCGACTATTTTAGCCCGACAGCACTTGCATAAAACGGTTGTTTGATCAACGTCGGATTTTTGGAAACCAAAAAACCTCCAAACAACAGACCCGGCGGCTCCTTTTTTTGGCACAAGTTCGTTTCTACTACTTCTGCAGCAACCATCTTCTGTGTGACGTCCCTCTAGTGCACTCACGGATGTATTAAGAGAACGGGTGCACTGCTGTCGCTGCTTAGAAGTGCAGCATTTTAAAGGGTCCGTCTAAAACAGTGTCGCGCGGCGCAGCGCGAACGTTCGTTCCGGACGTTGTGTTATTAAACACACCGGTATGGCGGTATATTAAAAATGAACATCGTGACGAAAATATACACCGGTTTTCGGTATGAACCGGTATACCGCCCAGCACTAGGTTAGGGTGACTGTTGTGTGTGTCTCACCCTGATGAGGGTTAGGGTGACTGTTGTGTGTGTCTCACCCTGTTGAGGGTTAGGGTGACTGTTGTGTGTGTCTCACCCTGTTGTGTGTGTCTCACCCTGTTGAGGATTAGGGTGACTGTTGTGTGTGTCTCACCCTGTTGAGGGTTAGGGTGACTGTTGTGTTTGTCTCACCCTGTTGAGGGTTAGGGTGACAGTTGTGTGTGTCTCACCCTGTTGAGGGTTAGGGTGACTGTTGTGTGTGTCTCACCCTGTTGAGGGTTAGGGTGACTGTTGTGTGTGTCTCACCCTGTTGTGTGCGTCTCACCCTGTTGAGGGTTAGGGTGACTGTTGTGTGTGTCTCACCCTGTTGAGGGTTAGGGTGACAGTTGTGTGTGTCTCACCCTGTTTAGGGTTAGGGTGACAGTTGTGTGTGTCTCACCCTGTTGAGGGTTAGGGTGACTGTTGTGTGTGTCTCACCCTGTTGAGGGTTAGGGTGACTGTTGTGTGTGTCTCACCCTGTTGTGTGCGTCTCACCCTGTTGAGGGTTAGGGTGACTGTTGTGTGATTCTCACCCTGTTGAGGGTTAGGGTGACAGTTGTGTGTGTCTCACCCTGTTTAGGGTTAGGGTGACAGTTGTGTGTGTCTCACCCTGTTGAGGGTTAGGGTGACTGTTGTGTGTGTCTCACCCTGTTGAGGGTTAGGGTGACTGTTGTGTGTGTCTCACCCTGTTGAGGGTTAGGGTGACTGTTGTGTGTGTCTCACCCTGTTGAGGTAGCTCTGGGCGAAAGCCACATCTTTACTCTCTCTGTGCGGGTCATTGTTGACGATGTTTTCGTCGTACAGCAGTAAGAGTTTAGCGCCGTCTTTACTGTGGCGCTCCTGGCGGCTTTTCCTCAGGCCGCGGAGAGGACGGCTTCGACCTGCGGGGGGACGACACACACGGTAAGAACACACAGAGAAACACACACGGTAAGAACACACAGAGAAACACACACGGTAAGAACACACAGAGAAACACACACATGGTAAAAACAGAGAGAAACAGAAACCCAGATGTATGAGAGACGCACCTCGTCCCCGTCCCAGACAGCGTCCTCCTGCTCCTCCTCGGGGCGTCTCCTCTCCCGCCGGGGTCTCCTCGTCTCCTCCCTCCTTGCTGCCCCGCCCCTCTCCAGACTCCTCCCCTTTAGGCCCCTCCTCTTCCTCCTCCTCCTCCTCCTCCTGAGAGGTGGGGGAGTGGTCTTCCTCCGAGTCTCCGTCTGCACAAAGACGCCGCTCCGCCGCCAGCCACGTCAGCTGCTTCATCGTCTCCTAGAGAGAGACAAAGAGAGACAGAGAAAGAGAGATAAAGACAGAGAGAGACAGATAGAAAGCAAGAGACAGAGGGACAGACACACAGACAGATAAACAGACAGACAGAGAGAGAGAGAGAGACAAGGTTAATATTTAATGTGTGTTTGTGTGTGTGCACCAATCACAGAGGCAAGTTCCACGTAGGGTAACTACTGCGGCATGATTCTGATTCAGAGGTTATCAGACCTGCAGAGGCTAACTAAATGTCTCAATTTCATTATATCTTTTAATGGGACAACACTGAAGAAATTACACTTTGCTACAATGTAAAGTATTAAGTGTACAGCTTGTATAGGGGAAGTTCCCTTGGCCCCCACATCATCACATACCCTTCACCATACCTACAGACTGGCATGGTTTTATGTCGGTTAGCCTAATAGCTGGTTTGATTTGCATTAAGAGATGATTTTATGGAAAGTACCCCATGCCAGTCTCTAGGTATGGTGAAGGGTATGTGATGATGTGGGGGCCAAGTGAACTTTATCAGGATGCATAGTATCTGGATCCATCAAATAACTGGCCTTTAATAATAAAATCTGCCTGCTGCCTCTATGGGAATTTAACATAGGGGTGTACTCACTTATGTTGCCAGTGGTTTAGACATTAATGGCTGTGTGTTGAGTTATTTTGAGGGGACAGCACATTTACACTGTTATACAAGCTGTACACGTAATACTTTATACTGTTATACAAGCTGTACACTTAATACTTTACACTGTTATACAAGCTGTACACTTAATACTTTACACTGTTATACAAGCTGTACACTTAATACTTTACACTGTTATACATGCTGTACACTTAATACTTTACACTGTTATACAAGCTGTACACTTAATACTTTACACTGTTATACAAGCTGTACACTTAATACTTTACACTGTTATACAAGCAGTGTGTGAAGTACTGTGCAGTAGTTTCATTTCTTTATGACATTAGGCCTTTTAGGGAAGTGCAACATGCTCCTTTTTACTGTATTCTATGTATTGATGTGTGTATGTTATGTGTTAATGAACAGTGGTGTAGATGTCTGGTTCATCGTCTCAGTTTATACACACCATTCCTGGGAGCGGTGTGGGGCTGAACGTGGCCCTGGTTTACCTGTAACTCTGGCACCGACAGCACCGACTCCTCCGACGCAGACGACATCACTTCCTCTTCGTCTTCGTCCTGAGTGAGGTCATCAAAGTCCTCCTCCTCCTCCTCTTCCTCCTCTCCCTGCCGGTCCTGATCTTCATCCTTTTCTTTCTCTCCATCTCCCTCCTCTTCCTCTCTCCCCTCTCCCCCCTCATCTCCCTCTCCGCAGCCGCCTCCTGCACCCTCCTCTTCCTCTCTCGCTTCTTCATCTTCTCCTCCCTCTCTCCCCTCATCCCCCTCTCCGCCGCCACCTCCTGCACCCTCCTCTTCCTCTCTCCCTTCTTCATCTTCTCCTCCCTCTCTCCCGTGCTCCTCCTCTCCTGTGTCCCCCTCTCCTCCCCCTTCTCTCCCCTCTTCTTCCTCTCCTCCAGTATTTTGTACTCTGTTCAGACGCGGCACACCCAGATCCCCCCAGTTCTTCTTTTCCATCTGTTTCTCTTCTTCCTCTCTCCCCTGTTCCTCTTCTTCTCCTTCACAGGAAGACATCGGGCTGAGTGTTGATGTTGAACCTGAACTTTCCTCCTCTTCCCGTCTCTCTTCCTCCGGTGGAAGGCATGGCGTTGTGTCCTCTCGCTCCTCTTTGATTGATCTGTGGAGCTGTTGCCCCAGAGCATGCTGGGAGGTGGCGGCAGGCGTCCACACCATCTGGAGGAGGAAGTACGTCGGCTTCACGTTTGTCCGAGCGTCGGTCAGAGAGGGGAGAGAAGTCCCGCTGCTCTGCTGCGTCCACTGGCCAATAGGAAGGCGGGGCTGGATGATGTGGGCGGGGCCTGGATGAACAGCAGCCAATGAGACAGCCCCACAGACAGGGGGCGGAGCCAGGGTTCCAGAAACGGCGAGAGGCGGAGACAGGGCTGTGGAAACAGCGGCGGAGTCAGAGAGTAAAGTGACACCTGGAGAGGGGGGAGACAGGCAGTTGATTGGCTGTCTGTCTGACTGTCTGTCCACCAGTTTGTTTATCTTTCTGTCCAACCGTCTGTCTGTTCGTCTCTTTGATTTCCGCGATGCCTGCCTATCTAACAGCGAGTCCTCTGGTCTGTCTTCCTGTCTGTCTGCTGGCCGTTGTGCGAGAGGCAGCAGAGATGCATTGTGGGCCAGGGCGAAGATCCGTCTGTGTGAAGGTGGAGGTGGGTGTGAGGACTTGCTGAGCCAATAGGGGTGGAGCCTGAGGGTGACGCCCGGGGGAAGGGAGGGGGGGTAATGGCCGGAGCTCAGTCGGGACTTCTGGATGATCAGCTGACTGTTCTGCAGGTCACAAACATCAGAATCAATTACTCACTTACTGCAGATAGATATTTTAGTTAAAGAGTAAGATCCTTTTAGTTTAACATGAAACAGCCCCGAAATCACCATCACCAAACTACACCAGACTCCATGTAAATAATAAGGACTTTTAGCGTGTATAGAGCCAGACTCCATGTAAATAATCACTACTTATAGTGTGTATAGAGCCAGACTCCATGTAAATAATCACTACTTTTAGCATAGAGCCAGACTCCATGTAAATAATCACTACTTATAGTGTGTATAGAGCCAGACTCCATGTAAATAATCAGGACTTTTAGTGTGTATAGAGCCAGACTCCATGTAAATAATCACTACTTTTAGCGTGTATAGAGCCAGACTCCATGTAAATAATCAGGACTTTTAGCGTGTATAGAGCCAGACTCCATGTAAATAATCAGGACTTTTAGCGTGTATAGAGCCAGACTCCATGTAAATAATCACTACTTTTAGCGTGTATAGAGCCAGACTCCATGTAAATAATCACTACTTTTAGTGTGTATAGAGCCAGACTCCATGTAAATAATCAGGACTTTTAGCGTGTATAGAGCCAGACTCCATGTAAATAATCACTACTTTTAGTGTGTATAGAGCCAGACTCCATGTAAATAATAAGGACTTTTAGCATGTATAGAGCCAGACTCCATGTAAATAATCAGGACTTTTAGCGTGTATAGAGCCAGACTCCATGTAAATAATCACTACTTTTAGTGTGTATAGAGCCAGACTCCATGTAAATAATCACTACTTTTAGTGTGTATAGAGCCAGACTCCATGTAAATAATCAGGACTTTTAGCGTGTATAGAGCCAGACTCCATGTAAATAATCAGGACTTTTAGCGTGTATAGAGCCAGACTCAATGTCAATAATCAGGACTTTTAGCGTGTATAGAGCCAGACTCCATGTCAATAATCACTACTTTTAGCGTGTATAGAGCCAGACTCAATGTCAATAATCAGGACTTTTAGCGTGTATAGAGCCAGACTCCATGTCAATAATCAGGACTTTTAGCGTGTATAGAACCAGCATATTTCTGTTGATTGTTAGGTATGTGGGTTAGTGTGTCAGACCTTGAGCCAGTTTGGCATGTTGGCTGTGTTTCCGTCCACCGGGGGGCGCTGCTCTCCCGGATCAACTCTGCTGCAGGCGAGCGGCAGCGGTGGGACGACTCGCTGCGTCACAAACGTCTGAAAACATGACGAGAATCATAATGGTGGGATGATGTTATTTAACACTGAATCACTTCTTTCTCCACGTCTGTTATCAGGGAAAATACGTCTTTTATCAGCCATATGTGTAACTTTTGGTTTGTCTCAAATGTCTGCATTTTAGAACAGAAACTTTCCCCCTGCTCTGGTGTTCCCCCTCTCATTCCCCCTGCTCTGGTGTTTCCCCTCTCATTCCCCCTGCTCTGGTGTTTCCCCCTCTCATTCCCCCTGCTCTGGTGTTTCCCCCTCTCATTCCCCCTGCTCTGGTGTTTCCCCTCTCATTCCCCCTGCTGTGACGTTTCCCTCCTCTCATTCCCCCTGCTCTGGTGTTTCCCCTCTCATTCCCCCTGCTCTGGTGTTTCCCCCCTCTCATTCCCCCTGCTCTGGTGTTTCCCCCTCTCATTCCCCCTGCTCTGGTGTTTCCCCTCTCATTCCCCCTGCTGTGACGTTTCCCTCCTCACATTCCCCCTGCTGTGACGTTTCCCTCCTCACATTCCCCCTGCTCTGGTGTTCCCCCTCTCATTCCCCCTGCTGTGACGTTTCTCTCCTCTCATTCCCCCTGCTCTGGTGTTTCCCCCTCTCATTCCCCCTGCTCTGGTGTTTCCCCTCTCATTCCCCCTGCTCTGGTGTTTCCCCCTCTCATTCCCCCTGCTCTGGTGTTTCCCCCTCTCATTCCCCCTGCTCTGGTGTTTCCCCCTCTCATTCCCCCTGCTCTGGTGTTTCCCCCTCTCATTCCCCCTGCTCTGGTGTTTCCCCTCTCATTCCCCCTGCTCTGGTGTTTCCCCCTCTCATTCCCCCTGCTCTGGTGTTTCCCCCTCTCATTCCCCCTGCTCTGGTGTTTCCCCTCTCATTCCCCCTGCTGTGACGTTTCCCTCCTCTCATTCCCCCTGCTCTGGTGTTTCCCCTCTCATTCCCCCTGCTCTGGTGTTTCCCCCCTCTCATTCCCCCTGCTCTGGTGTTTCCCCCTCTCATTCCCCCTGCTCTGGTGTTTCCCCTCTCATTCCCCCTGCTGTGACGTTTCCCTCCTCTCATTCCCCCTGCTCTGGTGTTTCCCCTCTCATTCCCCCTGCTGTGACGTTTCCCTCCTCACATTCCCCCTGCTGTGACGTTTCCCTCCTCACATTCCCCCTGCTCTGGTGTTCCCCCTCTCATTCCCCCTGCTGTGACGTTTCTCTCCTCTCATTCCCCCTGCTCTGGTGTTTCCCCCTCTCATTCCCCCTGCTCTGGTGTTTCCCCCTCTCATTCCCCCCTGCTCTGGTGTTTCCCCCTCTCATTCCCCCTGCTCTGGTGTTTCCCCTCTCATTCCCCCTGCTCTGGTGTTTCCCCCTCTCATTCCCCCTGCTCTGGTGTTTCCCCTCTCATTCCCCCTGCTGTGACGTTTCCCTCCTCTCATTCCCCCTGCTCTGGTGTTCCCCCTCTCATTCCCCCTGCTGTGACGTTTCCCTCCTCTCATTCCCCCTGCTCTGGTGTTTCCCCCTCTCATTCCCCCTGCTCTGGTGTTTCCCCTCTCATTCCCCCTGCTCTGGTGTTTCCCCTCTCATTCCCCCTGCTCTGATGTTTCCCCTCTCATACCCCCCTGCTCTGGTGTTTCCCCTTTCATTCCCCCTGCTCTGGTGTTTCCCCCTCTCATTCCCCCTGCTGTGACGTTTCCCCCCTCTCATTCCCCCTGCTGTGACGTTTCCCCCCTCTCATTCCCCCTGCTCTGACGTTTCCCCTCTCATTCCCCCTGCTGTGACATTTCCCCCTCTCATTCCCCCTGCTCTGGTGTTTCCCCTCTCATTCCCCCTGCTCTGGTGTTTCCCCTCTCATTCCCCCTACTCTGATGTTTCCCCTCTCATACCCCCCTGCTCTGGTGTTTCCCCTTTCATTCCCCCTGCTCTGGTGTTTCCCCTCTCATTCCCCCTGCTCTGGTGTTTCCCCTCTCATTCCCCCTGCTCTGATTTTTCCCCTTTCATTCCCCCTGCTCTGGTGTTTCCCCCTCTCATTCCCCCTGCTGTGACGTTTCCCCCCTCTCATTCCCCCTGCTCTGACGTTTCCCCTCTCATTCCCGCTGCTCTGGTGTTTCCCCTCTCATTCCCCCTGCTGTGACATTTCCCCCTCTCATTCCCCCTGCTCTGGTGTTTCCCCTCTCATTCCCCCTGCTCTGGTGTTTCCCCTCTCATTCCCCCTACTCTGATGTTTCCCCTCTCATACCCCCCTGCTCTGGTGTTTCCCCTTTCATTCCCCCTGCTCTGGTGTTTCCCCTCTCATTCCCCCTGCTCTGGTGTTTCCCCTTTCATTCCCCCTGCTCTGGTGTTTCCCCTCTCATTCCCCCTGCTCTGGTGTTTCCCCTCTCATTCCCCCTGCTCTGGTGTTTCCCCTCTCATTCCCCCTGCTCTGATGTTTCCCCTCTCATACCCCCCTGCTCTGGTGTTTCCCCTTTCATTCCCCCTGCTCTGGCGTTTCCCCTCTCATTCCCCCTGCTCTGGTGTTTCCCCTCTCATTCCCCCTGCTCTGATTTTTCCCCTCTCATACCCCCCTGCTCTGGTGTTTCCCCTTTCATTCCCCCTGCTCTGGTGTTTCCCCTCTCATTCCCCCTGCTGTGACGTTTCCCCCCTCTCATAACCCCCTGCTCTGGTGTTTCCCCTCTCATTCCCGCTGCTCTGGTGTTTCCCCTCTCATTCCCCCTGCTCTGGTGTTTCCCCTCTCATTCCCCCTGCTCTGATTTTTCCCCTCTCATACCCCCCTGCTCTGGTGTTTCCCCTTTCATTCCCCCTGCTCTGGTGTTTCCCCTCTCATTCCCCCTGCTGTGACGTTTCCCCCCTCTCATACCCCCCTGCTCTGGTGTTTCCCCTCTCATTCCAGTTGCTCTGGTGTTTCCCCTCTCATACCCCCCTGCTGTGACGTTTCCCCTCTCATTCCCCCTGCTCTGGTGTTTCCCCTCTCATTCCCCCTGCTCTGATGTTTCCCCTCTCATACCCCTCTGCTCTGGTGTTTCCCCTTTCATTCCCCCTGCTCTGGTGTTTCCCCTCTCATTCCCCCTGCTCTGGTGTTTCCCCTTTCATTCCCCCTGCTCTGGTGTTTCCCCTCTCATTCCCCCTGCTCTGGTGTTTCCCCTCTCATTCCCCCTGCTCTGGTGTTTCCCCTCTCATTCCCCCTGCTCTGATGTTTCCCCTCTCATACCCCCCTGCTCTGGTGTTTCCCCTTTCATTCTCCCTGCTCTGGTGTTTCCCCTCTCATTCCCCCTGCTCTGGTGTTTCCCCTCTCATTCCCCCTGCTCTGATTTTTCCCCTCTCATACCCCCCTGCTCTGGTGTTTCCCCTTTCATTCCCCCTGCTCTGGTGTTTCCCCTCTCATTCCCCCTGCTCTGGTGTTTCCCCTCTCATTTCCCCTGCTCTGACGTTTCCCCCCTCTCATTCCCCCTGCTGTGACGTTTCCCCCTTCTCATTCCCCCTGCTCTGACGTTTCCCCTCTCATTCCCCCTGCTGTGACGTTTCCCCCCTCTCATTCCCCCTGCTCTGGTGTTTCCCCCTCTCATTCCCCCTGCTCTGGTGTTTCCCCTCTCATTCCCCCTGCTCTGGTGTTCCCTCCCTCTCATTCCCCCTGCTCTGGTGTTTCCCCCTCTCATTCCCCCTGCTCTGGTGTTTCCCCTTTCATTCCCCCTGCTCTGGTGTTTCCCCCTCTCATTCCCCTTGCTGTGACGTTTCCCCCCTCTCATTCCCCCTGCTCTGACGTTTCCCCTCTCATTCCCCCTGCGGGGACGTTTCCCCCCTCTCATTCCCCCTGCTCTGGTGTTTCACCCTCTCATTCCCCCTGCTGTGACGTTTCACCCTCTCATTCCCCCTGCTGTGACGTTTCCCCCCTCTCATTCCCCCTGCTCTGGTGTTTCCCCCTCTCATTCCCCCTGCTGTGACGTTTCCCCCCTCTCATTCCCCCTGCTCTGGCGTTTCCCCCTCTCATTCCCCCTGCTCTGGCGTTTCCCCCTCTCATTCCCCCTGCTCTGGCGTTTCCCCCTCTCATTCCCCCTGCTCTGGCGTTTCCCCCTCTCATTCCCCCTGCTCTGGCGTTTCCCCTCTCATTCCCCCTGCTCTGGTGTTTCCCCTCTCATTCCCCCTGCTCTGGTGTTTCCCCCTCTCATTCCCCCCTGCTCTGGTGTTTCCCCCTCTCATTCCCCCCTGCTCTGGTGTTTCCCCCTCTCATTCCCCCTGCTCTGGCATTTCCCCCTCTCATTCCCCCTGCTCTGGCGTTTCCCCTCTCATTCCCCCTGCTCTGGTGTTTCCAAGCCCATAAACCGGAGACATTTGGAAACACTTCTGACCCATATATATATTTTTGGCTCTTATTTTGCCGTAAATAATTTGTGTGTGATGATGTCATAGTGATGTCACCTTGATGACGCTGCTGCGCAGCGCTCTCGGCCCGCTCATGTCTCTCACGTGTTTCCTGAAGTTCCAGCGAGATTTACACAGCAGGTAGCAGCTGATCAGCTGATCTGGCTGTAGCGTCTCCGCAAAGTGCTTCATAGCCAGAACGATCAACCTGCACAGGGGCATCATGGGAAAATAATACTCTCAGCCTGCACAGAGGCATCATGGGAAAATAATACTTTCAGCCTGCACAGGGGCATCATGGGAAAATAATACTCTCAGCCTGCACAGGGGCATCATGGGAAAATAATACTCTCAGCCTGCACAGGGGCATCATGGGAAAATAATACTCTCAGCCTGCACAGGGGCATCATGGGAAATAATACTCTCAGCCTGCACAGGGGCATCATGGGAAAGTGTGTATACTGTGTGTGTACTGTGTATATATTGTGTGTATACTGTGTGTATATACTGTATTGTGTGTATACTGTGTGTGTAATTGTGTGTACTGTGTGTATATTGTGTGTGTATATTGTGTGTACTGTGTGAAAATATTGTGTGTGTTGTGTGTACATTGTGTATATATTATGTGTATACTGTGTGTTTACTGTGTGCGTATACTGTGTGTGTACTGTGTATGAATATATTGTGTGTATTGTGTGTATATATTGTGTCTATACTGTGTGTTTACTGTGTGTGTATATATTGTGTGTGTACTGTGTGTGTACTGTGTGTGAATATATTGTGTGTATTGTGTGTATATATTGTGTCTATACTGTGTGTTTATTGTGTGTGTATATATTGTGTGTGTACTGTGTGTGTACTGTGCATATATTGTGTATATACTGTGTGTATTGTGTGTATATTATGTGTATACTGTGTGTGTACTGTGTGTACCCGTCCTCTCCGGCGGTGTAAATGCTGCGGGGCCGCTGGCTGTGTGCGGTGGGGTCCAGGCTGCAGACAGGAAGTAATTCTGGGTAAAGGAAGACGGGACGTGTGGCGAACAGCCAGGCGGCGTCGGCGGGCAGCAGAGGGAAGGCGTGGCCTAAAAATAAACACAAACACAACTAGAACCACAGCTACAACACAGGGTAGGATTCTTCAAGTTAAATTTTAAAAAATGTTTTACAACCTTCTAGTTCACATGATGGAAAAAAGATGTTTTACCAAGAAATGTTACCTGGATTTAATCAAGCATTTTGGGAGGTGTAGTCTAATAACATCAAATGAATACTATAATTTGCAGTGTTATGTTTTCTTGTATCTGTTCTTTGCTTTGTTTCTTATACTTTTACTTCAATACATTTCCCCTCAGCATCTTCGTTGCTTGCAAGAAATGTTTTTATTATACATAGGAGTGTTTAGCACTTTTCCCTGGGGAGGATCCTCAGCTTGATGTGCCCCCCCCTCCCCCCCAATCCTTATAATAATGAATAAAACCGTGATTTTTAATGCTTTTAAACCCCTGCAGGAGCTGTGATAACCAGGACCTGAGGAGCTCCTGGAACAAGCAAACACAGAAGACCCGGAGCGTTCTGCCTGATGGAGCGTTGTTTCCTTACTGTTGGTAGCAGGAGTCATGGTGGGGAGCAAGCGTCTGGAGGCGGCAGCAGGAACAGGAGGTGGAGTAACAGGAGGCTCTGCCCTCTGCTCCACCTCCTGCAGGAGATCCAGCGCCCCCTGCAGGTTACACACTCTGAAGCTGCTGGGCAGGAAAACCTGCTCCCGCCGGCTGGAAAACTGCTGCAGCTCCTCCTGCAGTATACAGACAACACGGGGTTAGTGTTACTGGTCTACAGGGACAACACACAGGTTAGTGTTACTGGTCTACAGGGACAACACACAGGTTAGTGTTACTGGTCTACAGGGACAACACACAGGTTAGTGTTACTGGTCTACAGGGACAACACGGGGTTAGTGTTACTGGTCTACAGGGACAACACACAGGTTAGTGTTACTGGTCTACAGGGACAACACACAGGTTAGTGTTACTGGTCTACAGGGACAACACACAGGTTAGTGTTACTGGTCTACAGGGACAACACACAGGTTAGTGTTACTGGTCTACAGGGACAACACGGGGTTAGTGTTACTGGTCTACAGGGACAACACACAGGTTAGTGTTACTGGTCTACAGGGACAACACACAGGTTAGTGTTACTGGTCTACAGGGACAACACACAGGTTAGTGTTACTGGTCTACAGGGACAACACACAGGTTAGTGTTACTGGTCTACAGGGACAACACACAGGTTAGTGTTACTGGTCTACAGGGACAACACACAGGTTAGTGTTACTGGTCTACAGGGACAACACACAGGTTAGTGTTACTGGTCTACAGGGACAACACACAGGTTAGTGTTACTGGTCTACAGGGACAACACACAGGTTAGTGTTACTGGTCTACAGGGACAACACACAGGTTAGTGTTACTGGTCTACAGGGACAACACACAGGTTAGTGTTACTGGTCTACAGGGACAACACGGGGTTAGTGTTACTGGTCTACAGGGACAACACACAGGTTAGTGTTACTGGTCTACAGGGACAACACACAGGTTAGTGTTACTGGTCTACAGGGACAACACACAGGTTAGTGACTGAGGTCTGAACTACCAAGCAGGGTGAGGGGTTAGAATTTCAGGGTTAACTCTGGCTGTTCAGTACGACAATGCAGAGAAATCTCCGTGGTAACTGAACAGCTAACCTGCTCCGGAGCAAAGGTACCAACGTAACGTAACATCAGGAACATCATACATCAGTGTTGTGTTTGTGTTTCAGACTGACCAGGTAGTGTTTGCTGATGCAGGCTTCATGGTTCAGAGCGTCCACACGGCGACTCAGCAGGTGAACCTGAGTCAGCAGCTGCACATGCTGAGAGAGAGACACAGAGACATGTCAACATGAATCAATCAAAAGATCAATATTTAGAACATTGGAAAAGTCAAACAAAAACACAAAGTAGACTAAATTGTTATTTGACTCATAACAGAGAATATAAATTGGCTGAGTATCTGCTCACTGTCAGAGATCTAAAGCAGAGACGGATCCTGACTAAATACAGGCTCAGGGACCAGCACCTGGCCCTAGAGACAGGAAGACTCAGACAGACATGGCTGCCCAGAGAGGAGCGTAGATAGAAACAGAGATACACTTCCTCCTCCACTATGAACAATTCTCTTCACTCAGAGATTTGCACTTTGGAAAAAAATAGGGACAGCAGCTCCACTGGCAGCTAAATATGGATCTGAAGGACTCACCACCATAAGATCCCAACATTACACACTGGTTTAGGATCAAACAGTCATTATAATGTACAAACTGTTAAGTATTATATTGTGTTATGTAATTGTTTTGTAATATAGTGTGCTGTATAACTATCAGTGCAGTATATAATCTATGTGACATCTACTGTATGTATTTAATATGTGATATGTACTATATATTCATTTTCTGTAAACTGCTTTGGCAACAACATGTTTTCTTTGTTCATGCCAATAAAGCAAATTGAATTGAATTGACACAGAGACATGTCAACATGCTGAGAGAGACACACAGAGACATTTCATCCACAAGTTAATCAAGTTAATGGCTAGTTGCAGCCGGTGAAAGTGTAAAAGCTGTACCTGCTGTATCTGCTGCTGCAGCTGCAGTTTCTGGGCGGAGTTTAGGTGGAGGGCGGGCTCCACCCGGCCTGGCAGCACCAACACGGAGGTGACGGTGTCGGGCAGCGGGCTGGCTGTTTCCTTGTTGTCACGGTGATGGTTAGTGGTGTCCTGCAGGGCTCTCCTCTGCTGCGCAGCTTCATACTGTTTCCTCACCGTCCGCCGGCGCTCCGTTAGCATGCTGGCTAACGGAGCATCAAAACTACACACAGCAAAGACACACAGATGATTCACACGAAATGCACTCAGCCTCAGACGGGACAAAGTTTGCTGGGACAGGATGTCTGCCTTCAGCTGGATTCTTCTTCAGGACTTCTGTGTGAAGAAGACGCAGCTGCGGCCATTTTCTCTTCCTCCTTACCCAAGCAGTTACAGCACTTCTCTGCTGCACCGTCCCGAAAGGAGGAACAACACTGATGTGTCTGTGTGTGTGTGTGTGTGTGTCTGTCTGTGAAGTGGAGAACAGACTGTGCTGAGTGTTACCGTAAAGCCTGGGGGACATTGAACTTGGGTCCAGTCTGAGACGGCTCCTCTTCCTCGTGTTCCTCCTCTTCCTCCTGGAGCTGCACACAGAACAGATGTCAGCATCACATGTAGACCACACTGGCTATTAACTAAAGAAGCAAAAGAGTCTAAAGACTCCGTGTTTGGAGAAACTTTGATCAAGTTTTAAAGGCTGCAGTCTCTACAGAGACTAGAATCATAGGTAGGAATAAACTCAACTCACTGTATCAAAGAGCTCCTCCAGCAACTCGTTCACTTCCTTCTCTGAAAAACAACAACAGCACGAGTTATCACAAGAAGAAAACACAGGTCAGAGGTGGTTTCCTCCCTGATCCTAACCCTAACACGTACTGGTGATCTGGACGCCGCGGTCCGTCCGGTAGTCCTCCAGGTCCGGCTCATCCACGTCCTCCAGGAAGTTGTACTCGGGGTCGTCGTCATCGTCGGCTTCCTCTGAGAAAACAAACAGTCTCAGTCAGCTGGGGGAGATCTGAACCACAGCCACTTTTTGACACATTTCTTGCAGCATTAGACAGGCTCCCCCCCCACCTTTTTCCAAAATATTCAGACCTTTTTCCTGCAAAATATTAGACTTTTTTCTGATAAAGTGCAGACTGTAAAGACTTTTGTTTCTCCGTCTTAGCGTCACTATGTGGGACCATCAGGCCCTGTGTCTCCATGATATTACCTGTATGAAAGAAAGGTCAAATAAAAAGCCGTCTGACCGTCGGTGTCGGGGGCCATGAGGCCCTGCAGCCACTTGGTCCAGTGGCGGTCCTGCTTCCGCTGGGCAGCGCTCTGCTCGTACATGTCTGCCGTGATGTCAGGGGCCAGAAGCTCCGCCTCCAGCTGGCCCAGAGGAACGTTCACCAGAGGACGCTTGGAGCGCGTACGGAACGCCAAACAGCTGGAGCCTTCATCACCGCCATCATCAGCATCGTCAGCTTTTCTGTCCAGAGACTGAGAGAGACACAGACAGACAGGGAGAGAGAGAGAGATAGATAGACAGGGAGAGAGAGAGAGAGAGAGAGAAACAGACAGGGAGAGAGACAGAGTTAGACAGAGAGAGAGAGAGAGAGGGAGAGAGAGAGAAACAGACAGGGAGAGAGACAGAGATAGACAGAGAGAGACAGAGAGAGAGAGAGACAGATAGACGGGGAGAGAGAGACAGACAGAGACAGACAGGGAGAGAGAGAGAGAGACAGAGAGAGACAGAGAGAGAGAGAGACAGATAGACAGGGAGAGAGAGAGAGAGAGAGAGAAACAGACAGGGAGAGAGACAGAGTTAGACAGAGAGAGAGAGAGAGAGGGAGAGAGAGGGAGAGAGAGAGAAACAGACAGGGAGAGAGACAGAGATAGACAGAGAGAGACAGAGAGAGAGAGAGACAGATAGACAGGGAGAGAGAGACAGACAGAGACAGACAGGGAGAGAGAGAGAGAGAGGGAGAGAGAGGGAGAGAGAGAGAAACAGACAGGGAGAGAGACAGAGATAGACAGAGAGATAGATAGACAGGGAGAGATAGAGAAAGAGAGAGAGACAGACGACATCTATTTTTTGTTCTTCGATATAAAATTCAGTCTGCAGTTCGGAGCTACAGTCTAGTGAAGGGTTACCTGGTTATATGTGTAGACAGTCTAGTGAAGGGTTACCTGGTTATATGTGTAGACAGTCTAGTGAAGGGTTACCTGGTTATATGTGTAGACAGTCTAGTGAAGGGTTACCTGGTTATATGTGTAGACAGTCTAGTGAAGGGTTACCTGGTTATATGTGTAGACAGTCTAGTGAAGGGTTACCTGGTTATATGTGTAGACAGTCTAGTGAAGGGTTACCTGGTTATATGTGTAGACAGTCTAGTGAAGGGTTACCTGGTTATATGTGTAGACAGTCTAGTGAAGGGTTACCTGGTTATATGTGTAGACAGTCTAGTGAAGGGTTACCTGGTTATATGTGTAGACAGTCTAGTGAAGGGTTACCTGGTTATATGTGTAGACAGTCTAGTGAAGGGTTACCTGGTTATATGTGTAGACAGTCTAGTGAAGGGTTACCTGGTTATATATGTAGACAGTCTAGTGAAGGGTTACCTGGTTATATATGTAGACAGTCTAGTGAAGGGTTACCTGGTTATATGTGTAGACAGTCTAGTGAAGGGTTACCTGGTTATATATGTAGACAGTCTAGTGAAGGGTTACCTGGTTATATGTGTAGACAGTCTAGTGAAGGGTTACCTGGTTATATGTGTAGACAGTCTAGTGAAGGGTTACCTGGTTATATGTGTAGACAGTCTAGTGAAGGGTTACCTGGTTATATATGTAGACAGTCTAGTGAAGGGTTACCTGGTTATATGTGTAGGCAGCGCTGCAGTCCAGCTCCTCGTCCACAGCGTTGAGTCTCTCCAGGAAGGAGGACTCTGGAGGCGGGAGGAGGTGATGAGGAGTGCAGGTTAACGGGTCTCCCTAAACAACAGGGCAGAGTTTAGGGGGTCTGTAGGGCAGATGTTTGCCCCCCACAGTCCTGTAAGATGAACTCTGTACCTAGGGCTGCAGCTATCGATTCTTTTTGTAATCGATTAATCTAGCACTTTATCGATCGATTAATCGGATAATTATTTTTTTGCGTTTTTAAACAACCAAAACAAATAATGCATAATGAAAATGACGTGGCTGTAAAATGATCAAGCATTTGGCTTTTATTTCTCAAAAGAACAGTTATTTATTCCAACTCCAACATTTGGCAATTTAATTTAGTTAAGTTTGATGCTGTAATCTCGCCCTGACATCAAAGTAAATATCTGTTTTATGTAGATTTCTACACCTGCAGCATTTACCATTAGGCTACTATATAGAATTTCTGGGGTGAGCCTATTTGCTATGGTAACCTAGCAACGTGTGTGTGTGTGTGTGTGCACGCATGCGTGCGTGAGGAAGAGAGAGACGAGGGTGTGTGTGTGTGTGTGTGTGTGTGTGTGTGTGTGTGTGTGTGTGTGTGTGTGTGTGTGTGTGTGTGAAGTTTTTTTTTTAGGCTATACTCTCTTGCAATTGAACGTGAATAAGTTTCCTACTTAAAAACATGAAAGCTAAACATCATATCAGTATGTAATTAAAACCAGCGGCTGCTTAGGCTACGTTACTTTGTTTCAGCGACGCTTGGTGAAACGGCGTGGAGCGGATGTTTCCGGTTCAGATGCTGAATCATTGAGGTCGTACTGCTGAGGTCTGCCAGGTCTACTTAATGTTCACCTTGTTCTCTTCCTGTTTTAGTGTGTAATGATCCCAAACTTTAGACGTTCTCTGCCGTTTCTGGACGTCTTTACTCTCCACCATCACGCCAACTAAATTCAAAATGTATCACGCTGGTGGTGTGCTTCCTGAACAACGGTCCGTGTGGACCAATCAGATCCCTGCGCGTATAGTGGCGTCATAGGAATTTAACGAGGCTTCGAGGCAGAGTTTTTGCCTTGAGGAGTTTTTGTAATCGAGTTACTCGAGTAACTCGATGAATCGTTTCAGCCCTATCTGTACCCCTTCATCAATTCACAATCTACGTTTCAAATAGCTATGGTCCTGTGGTACCTGTAGCGCTTCATCAGTCCCCTGGTCTGCCGAAACTTTGGGTTGAGAGTCCTGATGCATTTTGGGAGGTGAAGCCAAGCTGTCTGCATCACTGAGGAATGTCTACACACACACACACACACACACAGAGTCACACACACACACACACACACACACACACACACACACACACACACACACATATTAACATTGTCTGAAAGAATTCCCCAGAGTTTACAGAAACTAAACTAGCCAATCATGCTGCAGGTTACAGCAGCTGTCTCACCTCTTCAGCCGTGTCTTCCTCTTCCTCCTCTTCCTCAGGACAATACTCTTCATCTGACGAGTCTTCATCCTCCTCCAGATCTATGTCCACAAACTGAGGAGGCTGCAGACAGACAGGCAGACAGGCAGACAGTAAGACAGGCAAGCAGACAGACAGGCAGTCAGACAAGCAGACAGGAAGAGAGACAGTTCTATATTTTTTTCATGCCAATAAAGCAAATTGAATTAAATGAAGACAAACAGGCAGACAGTTGGTTTACCTTGGCTGTGTTCACTGCAGACAGACTCCAGTTAAGTGACTGTAACAGAGACAGTCAGACAGACAGAGAGTGAGACAAAGAGTCCGACAGACAGACTAAACCAGTTTTAAATTATCAGAGAGGATTGTGGGAGTTTGAGTTCACCTGTCCCTGCTGAATGGCCTGTTTCAGTCTAGATCGAGTCATCTTGGGCTCCTGGTGGCAGAAAGACAGGTTTAAATGCAGAAAGAAAGGTTTAAAGACAGACAGACAGAGAGACAGACAGAGTTTCAGAGATAAAGACAATACTATGTGACTTCAGAACTACTAGAGACACTTAAAATTTGGTGCAGAGGCTTCCTGCAGGACACAGACAACACAGACACACTCACAAACATGGGAAGGTCCTGCGTGTCTCTGATGGCAGCTTTCATCATGGCCACCACACGCTCATGGGTAATCACCTCCTGACATGGGACACACAACACACATAGGTTACACAAACATCACTCTTTCAGTACACATATAGGGTGACATTTTCTTTATAGTATTTGTTCACATGTTCATCACATCATTTGATTAGCCATGTGCGTGTGTGTGTGTGTGTGTGTGTGTGTGTGTGTGTGTGTGTGTGTGTGTGTGTGTGTGTGTGTGTGTGTGTGTGTGTGCGCGTGTGCGTGTGTGACTCACGTGCAGGATGGCGAACACGTTGCTGGATGTCAGGTTGTGCTGTTTGGACTTCCGGTCCAGGTCGATGTCCAGTCGTCCCAGTTCGTCCTCGCTGGCCTCACTGGTCCCCACGTCGACGGCTGAATTCAACCAAACTTTATTGGATCCGACGTGTTCACGTGTCACTGTGATGTCACTGGAGACAGGTGTTCTCTCCTCTTCCTGTCTGTCCACCATCGGTGACTTCCTGTCCAGTTTACAGACGACATTCTCTCCGTCCGTCTTCAAAGATTTAGAGTCCAGAGGACAAATGTCTTCTTGTGCTGGACGCCTCCTCTCCATCTGCTGGAACACACAATACCATCAATATATATCACAGAGGGGAGGATCATTACAATTATTGATCAATATATATGAAATGTTCAGCGTCAGTTAGCGTCCACTAAAAGTGCTGTTTTTACCGCTGACAGGCTCAACTTTCAACTTTAGGGGTACCAATTGGCCAGAAGATCAACAATAGTCACTGGTGACCGACTTTGAGATTCCCATGTGTAGAAGCACAGCATCAATAACATCTAAAACAGCAGCAGAATGAGGACACAGACACACAGAACCCACAGTTGTCCCCATCAGCAGCATAGATATTATGATTCTAAGTGTCTGACAACATTATGAAAGGATCCCTACAGAGATAGACCTTTTAGTTAAAGAGTAAGATCCTTTTAGTTTAACATGAAACAGCCCCGAAATCACCATCACCAAACTACACCAGACTCCATGTAAATAATCAGGACTTTTAGCGTGTATAGAACCAGACTCCATGTAAATAATCAGGACTTTTAGCGTGTATAGAGCCAGACTCCATGTAAATAATCAGGACTTTTAGCGTGTATAGAGCCAGACTCCATGTAAATAATCACTACTTTTAGCGTGTATAGAGCCAGACTCCATGTAAATAATCACTACTTTTAGCGTGTATAGAGCCAGACTCCATGTAAATAATCACTACTTTTAGCGTGTATAGAGCCAGACTCCATGTAAATAATCAGGACTTTTAGCGTGTATAGAGCCAGACTCCATGTAAATAATCACTACTTTTAGCGTGTATAGAGCCAGACTCCATGTAAATAATCACTACTTTTAGCGTGTATAGAGCCAGACTCCATGTAAATAATCAGGACTTTTAGCGTGTATAGAGCCAGACTCCATGTAAATAATCACTACTTTTAGCGTGTATAGAGGCAGACTCCATGTAAATAATCACTACTTTTAGCGTGTATAGAGCCAGACTCCATGTAAATAATCACTACTTTTAGCGTGTATAGAGGCAGACTCCATGTAAATAATCAGGACTTTTAGCGTGTATAGAGGCAGACTCCATGTAAATAATCACTACTTTTAGCGTGTATAGAACCAGACTCCATGTAAATAATCAGGACTTTTAGCGTGTATAGAGCCAGACTCCATGTAAATAATCACTACTTTTAGCGTGTATAGAACCAGACTCCATGTAAATAATCACTACTTTTAGCGTGTATAGAGCCAGACTCCATGTAAATAATCACTACTTTTAGCGTGTATAGAGGCAAACTCCATGTAAATAATCACTACTTTTAGCGTGTATAGAACCAGACTCCATGTAAATAATCACTACTTTTAGCGTGTATAGAGCCAGACTCCATGTAAATAATCAGGACTTTTAGCGTGTATAGAGCCAGCATATCTCCACATGTAAATGGGTGAATTAAGGGTTTATTTCAACCAGAACAGAGTAGTGATTGTTGGAACAGTGGAAAGATGAACCAAGACGGCTTTTGGTAGTTTTATTTAGTTTCTGTCCACTTTGAATTAAGTGTGTTTTATGATGATAAAAGTAGTGATTATTTACATGGAGTCTGGTGGACTGGTCCAGTTTAGCTTTAACGGTGGTTAAGAATCCGTGACCCGGTTTAGCTGGCACGGATTAACTGACTCAGTTTAACTGATCCAGTTGAAAAACGTGCTCACAGAGCAGCAGTCCAAATATTTCTCTCTGTTGTTGTAGCGTTAACGATAGCTCAGTTAGCTAACGGTGCTAAGCTAAACACACAACTGAGCAGGCGCAGTGTGTTTCTTATGTTTGTGGCGCGAAATTGGACTGTAATATAAACAATAAAGAACAGAAAACATTAAACATCACAATCTGTTATTGCGAATTAAAGTGAAAGATTTACCGTCAGACTGACGACAGCAGCCATTTGTTATTATTCCGTCATATCTGTTAGCTCCTTTAGCTCCTTTAGCTTATTTCAGCTCTGTTCCGCTAACAACAATACGACTTCCGGACCGGGTCCTTCAGAATAAAATTAATTGTGAAAGGTACGACTTCCGTTCGGGTCCTTCAGAATAAAAGTGAAAGTTTTTTTTATTTTATTTTTTATTGTTCATTAATACAGAATATAAAAATACAAACAAACAAGGCATAATCATAAATCCATCTCAAATACAGAGCTATTGCCTCGGGTCGAGCATATACACAAAAACATAGGAACTTATACCGTACAAATCAACATAAAGAATGATATAAAAGAAAATAAATAAAAAATAAATAAAGAGAAAGGGCTATCTCAAATTAAATTAAGAGTTTCAAGTAAATAAATCAAATCAAGGGCTTTTTTATCTTTAACACGATTCAATGACTTGCACAAAAGATTGAACTCATTCTTCCAATGGTTCAGGGAGGAATTGGTCTTAAAATATCTCCATTTATGTATAAAATGTTTTCCTAAAAGCATCTGATCTTGAACCAGCTCTGCACATCTCTCCAGAAAGATTACACCGACTCACACAGAAAAAAAACATGTTCTAAATTATCAATTTCTTTTTCACAAAAAACACAGTTATTAGTATCAAAATCTAAAAATTCGTTTGTTGGGTAGATTTCATTTAACATTTTAAAGTATTTTACCTTCGTGAGAAGAGGAAATGAGATATAACTTCTCCTTATTTTATTAACCTCTCCATCCCCAAATTCTTTCATCATATATTGTCTTTTAACTGGATTGGGATAATATTCCTTCAATAGAATATTTCTAATAACTTTGGTACAGTTATAGTCACAGAAATCAATTCCTTGGATGCAGAGCTGCCTCAGACCCAGAGAAACTTTGGAGTCCCTGATGTCTTCTCTCACCACTGATTTCAGAGACATTGGTATAGCTTTCAACCATCTGTCATATCACACTGAAGTTGATATTTCTCACAAAACTCCTCGTGCTGTAACAAAGTCCATTACTGTCCATAAAATGAGCAACTGCCCAGATCCCCTTGGACTTCCATTCCTCCATGTACACAGATTTCCTACTTATCAATATGTAGCCTATCTATTATTCCAAACTAGGGTGACCAAACGGCCTCTTTTGCCCGGACATGTCCACTTTTTACGTAGCTGTCCGGGGCGTCCGGGGGGGGTTTATAAATTCATGAAAATGTCCGGGTTTTACTGTTTTTCATAGGACCAAAAGCGTGTACTTAAATTGACTGGCCGCTGGCGCGTTGCACACAATACTACGGTACCTTGTTGCCAGAGAGGCTGCCTTGTGGGCGGCTCTGCGACGCGGCGCACATCCACCGGGAGCAGAGCAGACGGCGGGCAGCGTGGACACAAAATGCCGAAGCGTAAGTGCAGCTTCACAGAAGAACTGCAAAAAAAGTTTCCCACGTACCGTCCCGGTCGGGACAATTGGAAGACAAGGAGGATGAAGAAGACAACTAAATTAAAAGTAGTATAGAGTATTATAGTACTATATATCCTTTTTGTTTAAGTTAGTATCTTTGTGAGACTGTTTTATTATTTATCTTATTACATTGAAAAGGCATTAAGAGATATTTATTTGAAGCTGGATTTTCTGACACAGAAGAGGTCATATTTAGAACATTATTTCATATTTATTTATTTGAAAAGAGAGCTATTATTTTGTTACAGTTTATAACAGATTGTATTTTATTTTATTACAGAAGTTATTTTTGTACCATTGAGGCATAATAAAGTATGTTCATTAACCTCTGAGAAGCCTGTCTGAGTTTGTGTCTCGAGGCCGGGCGTGTCCTCTTTTTTGGAAATCTAAATATGGTCACCATATTCCAAACCGGAGTATTATGTTTGTAGATTAACTTCCAATAGAGA